>JAJOOH010001221.1:0-61495 GCA_029582605.1 Solanum gracilifrons | reverse complement strand
CAACAAGCCTCGAAGCAGGGGGCATTTGTAGACAGTGAAATTTTATTGATAAATCCATATTAAATTTTGGATTAATTCATAAATTCATGATATATTGACCAAGTCAAATTACTGGTTAATAAAGTCGGATTAATATTTAAGTCAAAATATATGACTTAAATAAAGTCCAAATCACATTTGGGTCAGTCCATTAAGTTGACAAGACAAGCCCAACTCATGTTCTTCAAACCCAAGGTCCAAAATTGCTTGGACAAAAATACCCCTAAAACCCTAGCTCAAGCCTATATAAAGAGGTCTTCATAAGACCAGAAGAAAAGAGGAAGAAAAGAAGAAGACACATAGAAATACATAGAGAATCCTTGCTCTTCAGTGGTGATCTGCAAGTCTTCCGCATACAAAGAAGTCGTCGCTCCCAGTGTTGAGCCGCAAGTACAAAGAAGTCTTCGCTCCAAAAGTTGAGCCGCAAGTACAAAGAAGTCTTCGCTCCAAAAGTTGAGCCGCAAGTATTCCATCAAATCAAGAACATCATTGAAGAGAAGAATCAGGGGATTACATATCTTTTCTTAAAGATTTTATAAAGATTGTAACCTTCGCATAAATTCAAATACAAATACTGTTGTTTGCTTGCTATTTGCCTTTCCTGTTTGCTGTATTTCAGGATAGAAACTTTAGACGCTTACATATACAACCTTAAAATAAAATTAAATAACTTCCTTAATCCCTAGTAGCTCAATAATGTTAATGAAAAACATGATTATCATCACAAGTAAGCTTAGCCTGTACAAATACGACTATGCTCCCAAAACAGTAATTCTGGCTAGCTTAGTACCTCATGTCGTAACTTAGATTTGAAAAGGAAAACGGCAAAACTGGACTGTATATCCTTCATAAAAGATGTAGGAACATTTCTTAAGGTTGCAATCAATGAAGAATCACCACAAAATATATTTTGTACAAAAAGATATCATCGATACACTAACAGTTATTCATACAGGATTTCTAATTTCGAAATCTGGACAGAACTTGTCCTATGTTGGGTCCCATATTTCGAATCCATAACAAATAAATTAGAATTTTAAATAAACATAAGAGTTGTACATATACGAAATATCTTTCCAAATCATATTTATTCACTGTAAACGAAGTTCTATAGAACACGATATGCTGAAAATACCAAACACTACCAAGCTCAGGAACAAATTTCATCACTTACCAAAGAGAAGGGTGTGTCTCGAATTCCAGCCAAAAGGACCAAGTTTTTCTCTAGTGATTTTGAGAGTAATATGGTTAGAGAGAGTTCACCAGGTTTCTTAGAGCTAAGGAACATGAATTTCACTATAGAGGAGGTGTAAACATATAGTCACCAAAAGTGATGTTTATCCCCTTTACAACTGTCCTTCAAAGGTGCTGCCCAAATAATTATGTACTACCCAAAATGCATAAATATACACCTATATATATATCCCTCACCTACTTTTAAAGTTATACATAATTCTTATTAGAATATTACGAAAATACCCCAATACAATACCTTAAATTACGGTCACAATTTATGTTAAGCAAGTTTTCAATTATCACAAAATTTCAGTTCACAAAATGAGAATAAAACATATTGTAGTAATTAAGCAATGGTAAATCGACATTCAACTCTTGGTTAGTATCTTGGGGCGTTACAATTCTCTCCCCCTTAAAAAAATTTTTGTCTAGAAATTTACCTTACACTAGTCCCGGAACAAGTGCGGATACTGGGTCCTCCTGTTTTCTTCTCTTTCCCAGGTATCTTATTTTCCAGAATGGTTCCTCCAAAGTACCTTTACTAAGGGGATTCTCTTGTTCCTATGTTGCTTTACTTCTCGAGCTTGAATTAGAATAGGTTCTTCATTATACGTCAAGTCAGGATTAACCTCAATAGATTCAAATGAAAGAACATGAGATGGATCAGAAAGATATCTTCTGAGCATAGAAACATGGAAAACATTGTGGATCTTGTCTAACTCAGGTGGCAAAGCCAATTTATATTCAACTGGTCCAACCCTTTCAAGTATCTCATAAGGGCCAATAAATCGGGGACTAAGTTTTCCTTTTTGGCCAAATCTCATAATCTTTTTCCATGAAGACACCTTTAATAATACTTTATCTCCAACTTGATATTCAATGTCACGCCTTCTAAGATCAGCGCATGACTTTTGTCTATCCGAAGAAATCTTTAGACGATCCTTGATAATTTTTACCTTGTCCTCTATTTGTTGCACACTTTCAGGAACAATAAGCTTTCTTTCACCAACTTCACTCCAACAAAGAGGGGTCTAAAATTTCCTTCCGTATAAGGTTTCATAGGGAGGCATTCCAATACTCGATTGGTAACTGTTATTGTAAGCAAATTCTATCAAAGCCAAGTGTTTGTCCCAACTACCCTCAAACTCTACAATGCAATCTCGAAGCATATCCTCCAAAATTTGTATCACTCTTTCCGAATGGCCGTCTGTCTGAGGATGGAACGAAGTGCTAAATTTCAACTTAGTACCCAAAGATTCTTGCAAGCTACCCTAAAATCTAGATGTAAACCTTAGGTCTCGGTCAGATACAATAGACACAGGAATCCCATGTAGTCTTACAATCTCATTAATGTACAACTCGGCTAAAAGCTCAAGTGAATAATCCATCCCGATTGCTAAGAAGTGAGCACCCTTGGTTAGCCTGTCCACAATCACCCATATTGCATCATGATTTCTCTGAGTGTGAGGAACTCCAGAAATAAAGTTCGTTGTTATTCTCTCCCATTTTAATTTCGGCATCCACAAGGGCTGTAGTAAACCAATTGGGACTTGATTCTCTGCCTTTACTTGTTGACAAACCAAACATTTGGAAATGAACTCTGCAATGTCTCTCTTCATACCATTCCACCAATAATGTTCTTTGATGGTCTGGTACATCTTTGTACGTTTAGGATGCATTGTATATGGTGAAGTATGTGCTTCATTTAATATTTCTCTCCTCAATTTGTCATCACAAGGGACGCATAACCTGTTTTGAAAAAATAAGCCACCTTCCTCCGTTACTGTAAAATCAAGCTTTTCCCCATTTTGAATTTCTCTGGTCAATTTTACAAGTTTCTCATCTAACTTTTGTGCTTCTTTCACCTGTTCAAGTAATATTGTCTTTACTTGTAAATTAGCAATAACTGAACCATTTGAATTGAGTGTAAAACAAACATTCATAGCTATTAACTCAAGGAGCAAGGGTAAAAGGACTCAAAGAAATACTTGTGAAGGATTTTTGACTTAAGGCATCTGCAACCACATTGGCTTACCTGGATGATAATCAATCGTGTAGTCCTAATCCTTGACGAGTTCAAGCTATCTACGTGTCAAAGGTTTAGCTCCTACTGAGTACCCAAGTACTTTAAGCTCTTGTGATCAGTGAATATATGACATTTTTCTCTATATAAATAATGACGCCATATTATCAAAGAAAACACTATAGAAGCAAGTTCAAGATCACGAGTAGGATAATTCAATTCATGCGGTTTTAATTTCCTAGTGGCATAAGAAATAACCTTCCCTTCTTGCATCAAAACGCATCCGAGACCATTGTGAGAAGCATCGCTGTATACTACATACTCTTTCCCTTCAATTGGTAGAGTAAGTATAGGTGCTTGAATTAACAAGGATTTGAGAGTTTCAAAGCTCTCTTGGCATTTGTCATTCCAAATAAACTTTACTTCCTTCTTCAAGAGTTTAGTCAATGGAGAGGCGATAATGGAAAATCCTTTCACAAATCTTCTGTAGTAACCTGCTAAGCCTAAGAAACTTCTTACCTCAATTTGACTTTTGGGAGGTATCCATTTAACAACTGCTTGTATCTTACTAAGATCCACCTTCACGCCTTCGGTTGATACAACATGTCCCAGAAAAGTTACTTCATCAAGCCAAAATTCACACTTGGAAAGTTTAGCATAAAGTTCTTTCTCCTTCAAAATTTTCAAAACAATCCGAAGTTGTTTATTATGGTCTTCACTACTTCTGGAAAATATTAAAATATCATCTATAAAGACAACTACAAACTGATCAAGATAAGGCTTGAATACTTGATTCATTAGATCCATGAATACCTCAGGAGCATTTGTCAATCCGAATGGCATCTCCAAAAATTCATAATGACCATACCGAGTTCTAAAAGAAGTTTTAGGAATATCTTTCTCTCTAACACACAGTTGGTGATATCCAGACCTTAAATCAATTTTTCAGAATACTTTAGCACTCTTCAGTTGGTCAAACAAATCATCGATCCTTGGTAATGGATAGCTATTCTTGATTGTTATTTTGTTATTTTGTTCAATTGTCTATAGTCAATACAAAGCCTAAGAGTGCCATCTTTCTTCTTTACGAATAAAGCAGAGGCATCCCAAGAAGAAACACTAGGTCGAATAAAACCTTTCTCTAGAAGTTCTTGCAACTGAGCTTTCAATTCTCTTTGGAGCAATTCTATAAGGAGGTGATAGAAATAGGGGTAGATCCAGGAATAAGCTTGATTGGAAATTCAACCTCTCTTTCCGGGGGCAATCCAAGAAGGTTTTCTGGGAAGACTTCTGGGAAATCACATACAATAGGTATGTCCTTGATACAAGGACTCTTCAACTGTGTATCAACTATGTGAGCAAGGTATGCCCCACAACCTTGACACATCAACTTTCTTACCAAGGCCGCAGAAATAATACTAGATGTTAATGATCTTTCACCTTGTACAATTATATGTGAAAATGTAGGATCTTTAAAGGTCACATTCTTTGACCTACAATCTACCCCTGCATGATATTTATAAAGCCAATCCATCCCGATAATAACATCAAAATCCTTGAAGGGCATTTCAATCAAATTAGTAGGGAAGACTAAGTTTTGAATCACGAAGGGACAATCTTGGTAAACTCGATTACACACCACTTGCTAACCCAAAGGACTTTCAACCAGCACATCATAATTAAGTCTCACAAATTTCACATTTTCAGGAAGAACAAGTGATGAACAAATAGAGGAATGTGTAGAACCAGGATCAATCAATGTAAACACACCTAAGCCAAATAAGTGAAATTTACCGACAACCACGTCTTGTCCATCTTGATCATCCCTCTGCCTCATAGCATAAGCACGTGAAGTAGCCCTTTGTCCACTAGCTTGATTAGCTCCACTTGTACCTGCGGCTGGGGTGTTTTTAGGTCTTGCACCTCTATTAGTTTGAGGAGGATTAATAGAAGGCTTATGAACTGAGCCTTCAGTTTTCAAGGAAGGAGCATTATTAGGATTATGACAGTTCTTCACTTTATGATCAAAGCTCCCACAATTAAAACATGCACCAGAGGCTCTATTGAAAGTACCATAATGATTCTTTCCACATTGCGGACAAGTGGGAACGCGAGGCTTGACTTGGCCATAATATGGAGTGCTAGCTGTAGAAAAATCTAATCTGTTTTTCTTTAGTTGAGTTGTATTGCTATCACTACCAGCCTTAGAATTATCAAACCTTCCCCTTTTTGATGGACCCCCAAAATCTGGTCTAGGCTTTCGGAATCTGTTTTCATTTCTACTAGCTTGTTATTTATCAAGTCGTTCCCAAGTAAAAGCAGCAGACACTAACTTACAAAAGTTCTCATGTTGTAGGATCGCCACATTCTTTCTAATGGAATCATTTAAACCGTCTTCAAATTTCCTACACTTGTCTCTTTCCTCTTTAATAATACCTCCAGCATAACGAGAGAGCTTTAGAAACTTCTGTTGGTACTTAGCAATAGACATGCCTCGTTGCCTTAGATTCAAAAACTCATTTTTCTTTGCATCACAATAAGCAGGTTGGACATACTTCATACGAAATTCCTTAAGAAAATCATCCCAAGTAAGAACAAGAGGTTTTACCTTGGAATTCGGAAAACTTACCCACCAATCATAAGCATCTATTATTAATAGTGAAATAGAATACTTAAATTTGGCAACATTTGAACACTCCAACTGCTCAAATACCCTCTCCATGCGCTCCAACCATTGTTCAGTATCCGTGGGATCAACAATACATTCAAACTCCACTCCACCCATGTTCCTCATTTTCTCAAAGTTAATCCCGTTGGGATTATGCATCGATTCAGCCATGTGGTGAAAGAATTCAGCCATTTGTTGAAAAGGAGGATTCATGGCTTGAGTACCACGACTCATGTGAGGATGTGGACCAGCTCTTACACCCTGATGGTTTCCCACTTCAGACCCACTAATGTGGGGAACATATTTATTCGAGAAATGTTCTCCAACCTCTTCCAGTGCATGAGGTTGGGAAACAGAGGTACCTGACCCTTCACGAGCAGCTTCCATAGGTCGGTCAAAAGAAGAGGCCATAACTTCATTCCTTCAAAAGGGAAGATTACATTGCATTAGGGACATGTATTTGATGCATATGCACTCTACATGTGATGCAATTATTATAAACCATATAACCAAAAAAATAATCAAAATAGAACCTTTTCGAAAGCAACCAACTATACAAGTAATTCACAACAAAAGTCCTAGAACCACAAACCTAGGCTCTTATACCAACACTTGTAGCGACCCCTTCGAAAGGATACTACCACTTAAACAAGAAATCTAATTAAATACCTGCAACATTTAAAAGAGATTAACTATGGCCATATTGATTATAATTTAGTAGAGGTATTAGGTTCATAAAAAAAAAGAAATAGTTAAGGATGTGCATCCTGCCCATTTAAACATTTATTTGATGTCAAATTGATATTGCGCAGAATTTAACTAATGGTTGAAAAACCCTTCCAAATAAAATAAGCCAATAACTCACGAGATTTTTATGCATAAATTATCCTCACACTGCAAAAATGGTATAAAAATAATAGTACCAACTTCCGAGTACCCACTTTAGGTGGTTCATGCTTCACACAACCATTCAAAACAAGTGGTAAATTTAATATATTACAAGACTTGGGCTTACACACCCGAAAAGAACAAAACATATCGCCATACTTATATTACAACCCATGGTGACATGATCAAATTAGCCCTCAAAAGTTCATGTAAATATACAACACATAGATTATGTATAAGTCCCAAGGTTTATACAAAATATAGATGCCTATATGCAAATGTGATCTTCCTTAAGGCTCTCAAAATCTCCATCTCCTATGGCCAGCTTCATGCATCCTCTCGAACAATCCCTACGATAGAAACAACTATCGCTAAGCATATAGCTTAGCGGCGCATAAACTATAGGTTCGGAGCCCTCAGATTCACAAAGCTACCTTTCTCAAGTCATGGACAACACAATTGAAACAGAACAAACAAATCAAGTAAACAAAATATAAAGAGTATACGTTCGATATTTAAAGATCCAAATGCCAAGAACGCTCATAACACCATTTTCCAAGAGATTCAATAACAAGGCTCGCCCAATATATATATCATGTCGTCACACCAAGCAAAGACATGTATCAAGAAGGGCCAACGCCTTGTATCAAGAAGGGTCAAAGCCGAATAATCAAGAGAACCAGGAACCATATTAAAAATGTCTTTCTAGTTCGTACTTAAAATGGGCAACTTCCATTATTAAGACGGACTAAAAATCCATAGTCAAGATGGCAAATGATCCGACCAAAGAGGCATGCCAATAGTGAGAAAGTCACAGCCACAAGAAGGACAAGGTCCCAACAAGAGTACCAAGTGATCAAACAATCCGTACAAGTGGGTGAGTTACATAAACATCTTGAATGTCTTAAAGGATACCAACACGACAATGCAAAGTGACAGGGGGTAACCAAGGTGCCAAGATAAACTTTCAGATATACCAGCAGGTAAAAAGAGTACAAGTACAAGTTTATAGACAAACCTCAGTGCTTAGCTTAGAAACAGTCCAACACAACTTTAAGAGTTCAAATAGTAGAACAACCAACGTATCAAGGTCCTCAACTTGTTCACTAGTATATACAACCTTAAAATAAAATTAAATAACTTCCTCAATCCCTAGTAGCTCAATAATGTTAATATAAAACGTAATTATCATCACAAGTAATCTTAGCCTGTACAAATACGACTATGCTCCCAAAAGAGTAATTCTTGCCACCCTAGTACCTCATGTCGCAACTTAGATTTGAAAAGGAAAACAGCAAAAATGGACTGTATATCCTTCATGAAATATGTAGGTATATCTCTTAAGGTTACAAAAAATCAAGAATCACCGCAAAATATATTTTGTACAAAAAGATATCATTGATACACTAACAGTTGTCCATACAGGATTTCTAATTTCGAAATCTGGACAGAACTTTTCCTATGTTGCATCCAATATTTCGAATCAATAACAACTAAATTAGAGTTTTAAATAAACATAAGAGTTGTACATATACTAATTATCTTTCCAAATCATATTTATTCACTGTAAATGAAGTTCTATAGAACGTGATATGCTGAAAATACCAAACACTACCAAGCTCAGGAATAAATTTTATCACTTACCAAATAGAAGGGTGTGTCTCGAATTCCAGCCAAAAGGACCAAGTTTTTCTCTTGTGATTTTGAGAGTAATATGGTTAGAAAGAGTTCACCAGGTTTCTTAGAGCTAAGGAACACAAATTTCACTATAGAGGAGGTGTAAACATATAGTCACCAAAAGTGATGTTTATCCCCTTTACAACTGTCCTTCAAAGGTATTGCCCAAATAATTGTGTGCTACCCAAAATGCATACATATACACCTATATATATATAAATATATCCCTTACCTCCTTTTAAAGTTATACATAATTTTAATTAGAATATTATGAAAATACCTCAATACAATATCTTAAATTACGATCAGAATTTATGTTAAGCAAGTTTTCAATTATCACAAAATTTCAAGTTCCCAAAATGAGAATAAAACATATTGTAGTAATTAAGCAACGGTAAATTGACATGTGACTCTTGGTTAGTATTTTGGGGCGTTACAGATAAGACCCTATAATCTCACCCATGCTAAATAAAGCTTCTTGAGTAAGCATAGTTCATAATTCAACTTCTTGTTCACATTGTTGTCATAGTGGGAGTAAGCCTTAACCGACATAGACCATGTGATCTTTACATGGAATCCGGTGTTAGCAACATGGAAAAGGGTTGTCCTACTTTCCTAAGGTAAGACCATGGTTTGTTAGCTTTAGGTGGATCCACTAGCTAAATATCCTACGGGGGCACGTAGTTTATGGGATAAGGAGAATGTTACTATAAACCCGCCCTTTCTAACTGGGGAGCTTCCATCTCAAGAGATTGCTTCTAGAAACCCGACCTTTCTAACGAAAGAGCTTCCATCTCATATTCAATATCCACTCGGTGCTAAGCATTTATCCCACGAAGTACTTATTAAGTGATAACTTGTTTTATTAGGATATCTCATTAGATCATATGTGAGAATGACCTTTCACCGTCCATTTCTACATGTAACATTAGATTGAATTAGGTGAGAAAGCCTTTCAACCTAGAATCTTCATTATATGAGAAAACCTTTCACATCATGTTCATTACATTTTCAAGAGAATCACCTTTCAATCAACACAACAACATTATTATGATCATGGACACTTCACTCTCAAAGTGTTATTAAAGCATATACATAAACTTCATAAAGCATGCATAATATCATATATTTCCCTTTCAAGGGTCAAGGATCATATTCAATCAACACATCTAGAATTCACTACATAAGACATGGATATAATCATAATTCAAGTAATCAAATCACTACATGCATAATCTCATATAATCATAATATAGGTCATGTGGGTAAAGTCGTTCCACAACAATACCATATACAAAGCAACGTACATACTAGCTTCACTTTCAAAGCCTTAGTATTCCTAGTTCATTCATATTAGCTTTTACCCTTAAAGCCCTAGAAGTCACATTCATACTACAAGCCTTACTCTCAAGCAATACTTCACATGGTCATCATATATGAGTAATTCTCAATACAATCTAACCACATGCTTCAATCTTAAGCAATTCTAATCATATATCATCATATAAACTCAATCTCAACACTAGTAATCATGATTCATCACAGAAGCCTTAATCTACTCAATTCATGTCTACACGCTTTACTTTTAAGAAATTTATGTCTAGGTGCTATTATCTCAAAAAATTCATAAAGTAATTCATCAAATCTTATAAGGTCACATCTAAGCCCTCAATTTCCCCTTTCATGGCATAAAACCAAACTATATCAATTTCACCCGAGAATCTTAGGTTAATCAAGAATACATGTATAATCATTCTAAAAACATGTAATTACATCATACACAATCATAAAAAATCATAAACAATCATAATCCACTCTATTGGATCATAACCCATAACATTAGAAGAAACCCTAGTTTAACTTGGGGAAATCTTCTTCTAAATTGGGGAAAACATGGGAGCTTCATGGATGAAAGGGATCCATGAATGAATAATCCATCATACCTTGATTATAAAGCCTAGAAATCTTGAAACAGTGGAGACTTGAATTTACCTAGCTTGATCCCCTTCTTCTTCCTCTTCACTTTCTAGATAAAGAATATTTGAGAAGGATTTGGGTTTCTTGTGGGGATTTAGAAATAATGATTTGGATGACTTAATTTAGGGGTCTAAAGTCTTGATATAGGTGTTCTAAATTATGCTAAAAGGACATCACTTAATATTAGTTAAAACCGGAAAACCCCAAAGTAGCCCTAACTAACTCCTCAAAACAGACTACAGGTCACCACGTACGACCACATGACCACGACCCGTCGATTGACCGAAGTAGCAAGCTGGTGAACCGTGGGTTGGTGTCTGTAGCCTGTTTCTGGGACCCTGACCCAGGACCCCTCACCCACGGGGCGTGGGTGGACCAACGGGCGTAGGTCCCCTCGTAGGTCACTTCCCAGGAAGCCTTTTCTAGGGTCTTCCTCAAGGACCCATGATTGGTCCTTGGGGTCTTACCTTGAAGTTCTAACATGAAACCCTATATTTTTAGGTATGGGGAATTACATCCAAGACTCTAACCCTCACATTAATCTCTAGTTTAGCCTACTAGTATCCGGGGTGTTACGCATCAACTTAACTTCTGGAGATTTTTCTTTTCTCCCCTACACACATAGCAAACATTAGGACTCTCTTTGTATATTTTCTCAAAACTTTTTAGACACGAGCCATATTCTGCCCTTGTCTAGACAACACAAAAAACTCTAAACTAAAAACTCTATCTAGATATCTAAAATCAAAGAACAATTCACTATATTGAAAAGAAGACTTATATAGTTGGCTAGATTTTATATCTTGGGTTTCCTCCCAAGTAGCGCTTGATTTAACGTTACGGCATGACGCAGAGACCTTGATTACTTAGACTTCATCAAGATCCCACTGCTCCATTACCTCATTTACACTCTCAGATTTCCCCAATTAGATCCTTATTCGCTAACCATTCACCTTAAACCTCGTTCCTTCCTTGTTCTAGAGCTCAACCGCTCCATGTGGAAATACTTGGATTAGTTTGAGTTAAATAATAACACTTGATCACCAAAAGAAAATTCACGCTTTTTGATCTTTTGATCATGATACTTCTTCATCTTTTCCTTGTACAAGGCTGAACTTTCATAGTCTTTTAGGAGAAACTCATCAGGTTGATTAATCTCATTCATTCTTTGACTCGATGCGGCGCTACAATCCAAATTCAGCTTCTTGAGTGCCCACAGACTTTATGGTCTAACTCCATAAGTAGATGAAAAGACTTCCCATATACAAGTTACTAGAGGTACATACCTATGTGAGTTTTGAATGCAGTGTGATCAGCACATAGAGCATCATCAAGCCTTCTTGACCAATCAGTTATGTTGGCATTCACGGTCTTTGCAAGGATTTTCTTTATATCGCGATTTGACATTTCCACTTTCCCACTCGATTGAGAATGATCAGGGGTCGCTACGCTATGACGAACACCATACTTCTCAAGCAATGCCTTGAACAGCTTTTTACAAAAGTGAGAACCTCCATACCTTACGATTGCCCTTGGTGTACCAAATTTTAAGAAGATATTATTTTTCAAGAATGCGGTGACACACTTTCCCTCATTGTTTGAAAGCGCGACTGCTTCTACCCATTTTGGTACATAGTCAACCATCACAAGAATGTACTACATCCCATTTTAACTGACAAACTGACCCCAAAAATCTCAATCACCAGTATTGGGTTCATCGGTAGTTCTTGCTTTCTTGAAATTCCTCTTTCACGCTGGCAACGATCACAAGACTTGGCGAAATCATGAACTTCTTGGTGGATGATAGGCCAGTAATACCCACACTGCAAAATTTTATGGGAAGTTCAGATACCACTATGGTGCCCACCAATAGGCGATGAATGAAACACCTCTAGTATGCTCATAATCTCAACCTCGGGCACAGAGCGACGAAAATCCAATCAGCACAAACACAAAGCAAGTAAGGCTCTTCCAAAAAGAATTTCTTTACATCGTACATGACCTTTTTCTTTTGGTGGAATGATAAATTCGACAACACCAAATTACTTGACAAGTAGTTAGCAAAGTCTGCGAACCAAATGATAAGGTCATAAGAAGCATCCAATGCTTGATCGTCATGGAACACATCATTAATCTCAATTCCATCTTCTAGCTTGATCATAGCTTCCTCATCAAGTCTGGACAAGTGATCTACAACATGATTTTCTTTTCCCTTTCTATCCTTTACCTCAAAATCAAACTCTTGCAACAAAAGTACCCATCTAATCAATATTGGTTTTGCATCCTTCTTACCCATCATATACCTCAGTGCAAAATGATTAGTATGTACTATGTACCAAGCAAATAGGATCTAAATTTTTCGAATGCAAAAATCACTACAAACAGTTCCTATTCAGTCAAAGTTTAGTTCTTTTGAGCAACATTCAAAGCTTTTCTCACATAGTAAATAGGGTGAAGAATCTTCCATCGCCTCTGTTCTAATACTACAGCAAGCGCTACCCCACTTGCATCACAGATCACTTCAAACGGTTGTCCCCAATCTGGTGAAATAGTGATTGGTGCCAAAGTTAACTTTTCTTTCAACTCTCCAAATGATCTCAGACAAGCATCATCAAAATCTAAGTTACACTGCTTCTCTAGTAAACTGCACAATGGGTGTGCAGTTTTAGAGAAATACTTTATGAACCTCCGGTAGAAACATGCATGCCATGAAAACTCCTAACACCTTTTACAGAGATGGGTGGAGGGAATTTTTCTATTACCTCAACTTTAGATCTATCAACTTCAATAACTTTTAGTGAAATCCGTTGACCTAGAACTATACCCTCTTTTAACATAAAGTGACATTTTTCCCAGTTTAGCAAAAGATTGCACTCTTCGCACCGTTTTAGTACCTTAGCTAAATGTATCAAACAGTCATCAAACAAGTCACCTACTACCGAGAGATCATCCATAAATACCTCTATAATTTCTTCCACCATATCTGAAAATATTGACGTCATGCAATGCTGAAAGGTCGGTGGAGAATTACATAACCTAAACAACATCCTTTTGGAAGCGAAAGTCTCATAAGGACAATTGAAGGTGGTCTTCTCTTGGTCTTCCAGAGCTTTGGAGATTTTATTTTAGCCCAAATATCCATCTAGAAAATAATACCAATCCTTACTAGTGAGACGATCCAACATCTGATCCATGAACGACATTGGAATATGGGTTTTCTCAGTCCATGCATTCAACTTGTGATAGTCCATATACACTCTCAAACCAGTCACCGATCTCATCGGAACAAGCTTATTTTTAGCATTGGGAACAACCGTATTTCCTCATTTATTTGGGACGTATTGAACTAGGCAGACCCAACTACTATCAGCAATGGGATATATAATTCTAGCATCTAATCATATAATGCTCCTTTTTCACAACTTCTTACGTTGGGGGATTCAATCTCCTTTGATGCTCAGTAGTTGGATTGTTGTCCGTCATGCAAATGCCCAGTTGAATCCAAATAATGTGTGCAATAGTCCATCACATAGCCCTCTTAAATCGCTTCAGTACCGATTTCAAAGTCATTATTTTTCCTTCAATCAAGTCAACAACATTAGATATGGTCAAAGTGCTATTTTTCCCCAAGAATATGTACCACAAATGGGATGGAAAGACCTTAAGTTCCAGTTTTGGAGGCTCATGAACAGACAGTTTTGCAGGTGCGGTGTCTCGATTCTTCATGTCTAATTCCAATTGCTTTTTTTAAATGATACTTAAACCTATCAAGTGTAGCAACTTGCTCATCATATTCCTTAATTCCATCACGGTCAAATTCATTAATAGAGCTGCTGTGCCTCAACATCTAGCTTCTGTTCATTAGACAGTTCAGATTCTTGATCCACAATATGATTGACCACTGATACCGACTTATGATCACTTTCATGCTTCATAGACCTACAAATGTTAAAAGTTACATCCTCATTGTAAAATTGAAACTTCATCTTCCCTCTCTGCATATCAACCAATGCACTCCCAGTAGCAAGAAATGGTCTCCCTAAGAAGATGGGAACCTTAAAATCAACCTCATAGTCTAGTATCACAAAGTCTTCCGGAAAGATGAATGACTCCACTTTCACAAGGACATCTTGGAGCACTCAAACAGGCTTCTTCAAAGTTCTGTAGGCCATAAGTAAATGCATCACAGACGACTTTGGAGCTCTTAACCCTAATTTCTTATAGATCGACAACGGCATCAAGTTAATGTTGGCACCCAAATCACACAAAGCTTTTGCAAAGTATAATATCCCAATGGTAGAAGGAATAGTGAAAGCTCCAGCATCCTCTTTCTTCTGCACAAGTGACTGATGATTCCACAAATTGGACTCATTAGGGCTTTATTTTGATAAGAATAGTGTCCTCGAATGCTTATTTTGTCTCAATATATGATGAAAACTGTTAAATTTCAGGTATTTGAAGTTTTATTGAAAGCATAGACACTTAGGCGCAAAATCGAACAAAGAGGCTAAATAGAATGAAGAAGCTGAAGCTTGAGCATCAGCAAGCACACTTGGCGATTCGCCAAAGGGATTCACTCCGTCCTTTGTTCCAGTGCGCGAAGCCCTGAAGAAGAAGGATCAAAAGGCGATGAAAGGATCAATCGGTGCTTCACCAAATATTTTCGTGAAGCAGTACTATACCGCCCAATGGTCCAAAATATGAAGATGCTGAAGGCAAGCACGAAACAACGATGAAATAGAAGAAGGGCGAATCGCCAAGTCATTCGGTGATATCAACTAACCACGCCGAAAGATCCGCCTACTCTATTTTCTGAAGTCTATAAATACTAAACCTATTATTAATTTTAGTGGAGTCGAACTTTTTTTTTAATTTCCATAATAGAATAGTACTTTTTGGGATATTTTTTCTCTCAAGTGTGGAGAGGGTTTTGCGGAGACTTGAAGAAAGAAGGATTCAATCTTCCCCCAAGTTGGAAGTGGGTCTTCTCCATTCTTCTTCCTATGGTTAAATCAATGTTTAATTTCTTATACCCATTTGATTTTACTATCATTTTAGGTGTATTTTGTTATTTCTTGATGTGTGGCTAAAAACCCCCATTCTTGGGGTGTGATTTAGCAAATGTGTGTTGATATTATTGTTGGGTCTTGCTTGCTGATAGGTTAGATGTAGTTTAATGGTGATTTCACCTAGTGGTTGTGGTTTAATATAAAGGGTTTGTAGTTGCAAATACAAAGCCACCCATGTGCTTTCGGCTTGCCCGAGAGGAAGGGCGTGAAACCAAGACGACTAGACTAATGGCCTAAGGAGTGGGTCGGCATGAGGTTTAGCCCGAGAGGGTGAGCCCTAGTCCTATATCCTAACACTCAGCTCGAGAGAGTGAGTGGGGTAAGGCGTAGGCTGGTCTTCATGCGGCAAATAGGTGTTCGAGAAGAACACAGTTGAAACGGGGTAAGTTGCCCGAGAGGGAACTTATTACCATTGAAAGCTTAGCCTAGTCACTATTATCTTATAAATTTCCTTTCAAAAGCATGTACCTAACTACTTATCTCAACTTGTATTGCGTCCACACCCAAGAACTTTCTCCCATACTTGAATTTTCTCTTTATTTTTGTTGTTTTAGCTCTACTTGTGACAAACCCCCATTGATATTTGACACTTTGGTGTCACCCACTTGAATTTACTTTGTTTTTATTTGATAATTTCCCAAACTACAACTTACTAGAACAAAATTCTAGCCTAACTACTATTTTCACTACCACTCCCTTGGGACACGACCCCAACCTTTGGTTGGGTTACTATATCATCGACGATCGTAGATACTCGTACTGTAGGTTAGTGTCGTTGGTTACTATAAGCATCAAAATGGCACCACTGCCGGGGAGTGGTGTCATGTGAAAATGTAGTTAAGTAGAGCTTTTTGTTCTTTTTAGTGTAGTTTTTACTAATTTTACTTTTATTTTTGTTTTTCTTTGTTTATTGTTTTTGTATGCAGGTCCTCTACCTGGACCCAAAAGAGGGGTGGCCTCATGAAAATGAGGCAAACCTCACTAATGGAACTTGAGTGAGGAGTTGGGTCATGCCACGACGTTAAATAGGGTGCTTCTTGGGAGGAAACCCAAGGTTGTAAATTTAGGATTTTACTTTATAAATAATGTTGTGTTGATGTTGCAGATAAATCGAGGAAAGTGTGGAAAGTCTCAGGTTAGCGAGCAGAAAGTCCATTCTGCGAGTCGCTAAGTAAGTCGGCGAGCCCAATTGGATCCGCAGTTTGGCTCAATAGAAGAGTTGTACCTGTAAAACTCGGCAAACTCAAATAGGAGCTCGACGCATCGCCAACTTGTTTGGTGATCTCGATGCAGACCGACGATTTGGCCCCCAAAAGATTGAAAATTTTGAAGAAAGGGCGGGATAAAAGACCGCTCGGTGCTTTGCCGAGTGGTTTGGTGAGTGCGACTAACGTTGCCGAATGGACAAGAACTGAACGGTTATATAAATGCGAAAGGTCAAATTTTTGAATCTCTCACTTTCCCTCGTTACAAACTCTCCAAAATCTCAGTAAAGGTATTATTTTCTAGATTTTTGCCTTAAATTAGTATTTTAGTCAGTGATTAGTGCTTGGGGTTGGATTTCTTTGCTGCTTAGCATTACAAAAAACTATTTGATCGGCATCAAAGGTTAGTCTCTAAAACCCCGAATTTATTTTTGAAATTTTTTAAATCATTTGCAATATATTACTCGTATTTGAGGACAAATTATTTTGTTTGTGGTGGGGTGAGGCCCACCTTTGTGTGTTATTTGGATATTTGGGCTGTCTATTTTAATTTGTGTTTTAAATACTGCCTTTTTGTGGATGGTTGAGCTTATGGCTCCTGCTGTTTTACTTGCAAAATAAGTTTGATCCTTTTGAAAAAAATTTGCCACCTCTTGTGTTGAAAGTGGCTGTTCTTTTGCAAAAAATTATGTCTCGGTTTCGATCAATACCGATGACTTGAATAGTACTCTCAAGTGAACAAACCTGAATGCACGGCTACGACGAGGCCAAATAAAGTTACATAGACAATATGTTCACTCTTTGCATCTCGTTGTGACTAGCCATTTATCAAATTGATTCTCTTGTGATGATCGTTGCACACTAGCAAAAGTGTGTACTCTTGCTTGACTGAAGTATCGATGCCTTGTGTGTTTAGCTTAATTTGAACCTTTCATGAATAAACCTAGAATTTGTCCTGTTAGTCTGATTGATTTGGAAAGGTGTACTCTTGAGATGATCTTAGGCAATTTTAAAGAGTGTGAGCCAATTTGACATATACCTCTTTTTGTTACCTACTTGTGAGCATTTGAAACTTTTTTGAACACCTTTGAGCCTTACCTTTATTTGGAAGAACCTTGATAAACCCTAGACCTTACTTGAACCACTACCTACAATCCTCTTGAGTGGTGGTTTAGCGAATAGCAAACTTAGGCCAAAAGCCTAAGTTGGGGATGTGGTGAAAAGGAAAAGGAGAAGTCAAGAAGTGCAAGAAAATTCCCCCTTAACCCATGGTATTGCATAAAAATGGAAACCCTTCAATTCATTTAAATTTTAAAAAAAAGAAAAAAAAAAGAAAAAAGAAAATGGAATAAAGTACGACGGAAATCGGGTTTCAAGCAATCCATGGAGGAGACTAAAACAAAAAAGGATGATGTAGAAGCACTAGAAAAAGAATTGATAAAGGAAAAGAAGGGAATACCTTGAGAATGCCACACCTCACGAGGATGAAAAATTCACTGAGCCTAAATGACCATACCTTTGCACTCAACCCATTACAAGTCTTGAAAACATCTTTTTGATCTTGAGTAAGCCAATTCAAAAGTCGATTGGAAAACAAGGGCAAACCTGTGGGTGAAAACATGCATTGCGTTCGTCTTTTTGAGTGTGAGTGTTGCATCCGATTCCTGATCTTAAATGGATTAACCTATAGGTGTGAATATGGAATCATTCTTTGTGTAAGGGCATTTAGATATTTTTTGTTGAGCTTGAACTTGCACAAGTAGCAAGTATTGCGAGCATGAGAATCTTTGGTAGTGGTGTGTCACAACTTGAATCTTTGAGTACATAGTTGAATTTTGCATAAGTAGTTTGAGTCTTGTTGTGTATGTTCATGATTTAGTCATGTGTAACACTATTTGAGACACCTTGTTGAAAGGCTGAACTTGAGTTTGCTTGAGGACAAGCAAAAGTTTAAGTTGGGGGTGTTGATGAGTCCACAAATTGGACTCATTTAGGGCTTTATTTTGATAATAATAGAGTCCTCAAATGTTTATTTTGTCTCAATATCTGCTGAAAACTCTTAAGTTTCAGGTATTTGAAGTTTTATTAAAAGAATGGACACTTAGGCGCAAAATCGAATAAAGAGGCTAAAAAGAATGAAGAAGCTGAAGCCTGAGCATCGCCAAGCACACTTGGGGATTCGCGTAAGGGATTCACTACGCCTTTCGTTCCAATGCGCGAAGCCCTGAAGAAGAAGGATCAAAAGGCGATAAAAGGAGCAGTCGGCGCTTCGCCAAATATTTTCATGAAGAAGTACTATACCGCCCAATGGTCCAAAATGTGAAGATGCCGAAGGCAAGCACGAAACGGCGATGAAATAGAAGAAGGGCGAGTCGCCGAGTCATTTGGCGACATCGACTAACCTCACCCAAAGATCCGCAAAGACTATTTTCTGAAGTCTATAAATACTAAACTTATTATTAATTTTAGTGGAGTCGAACTTTTATTTTAATTTCCATAATAGAATAGTACTTTTGGGATATTTTTTTTCTTAAGTTTGGAGAGGGTTTTGGGGAGACTTGAAGAAAGAAAGATTCCAGCTTCCCCAAGATGGAAGTGGGTCTTCTCCATGCTTCTTCCTTTGCTTAAATCAAGGTTTAATTTCTTATACCCATTTGATTTTACTATCATTTTAGGTGTATTTTGTTATTTTTTGATGTGTGGCTAAAAACCAACATTCTTGGGGTGTGATTTAGCAAATATGTGTTGATATTATTGTTGGGTCTTTCTTGTTGATAGGTTAGATGTAGTTTAATGCTGATTTCACCTAGTGGTTGTGGTTTAATCTAAAGGGTTTGTAGCTGCAAATACAAAGCCACCCATGTGTTTTCGTCTTGCCTGAGAGGGAGGTCGTGAAACCAAGACGACTAGACTAATGGCCTAAGGAGTTGGTCGACATGAGGCTCATCCCGAGAGGGTGAGCCCTAGTCCCATATCCTAACACTCAGCTCGAGAGAGTGAGTGGGGTAAGGCGTAGGCTGGTCTTAATGCAGCTAATGGGTTTCTAAGAGGAACGCATTTGAAACGGGGTAAGTTGCCCGAGAGGGAACTTATTTCCATTTAAAGCTTAGCCTAGTCACTATTATCGTACAAATTTTGTTTCAAAAGCATGTACCCAACTACTTATCTCAACTTGTATTGTGGCCACACCCCAAGAACTTTCTCCCATACTTGAATTTTCTCTTTATATTTGTTGTTTTAGCTTACTTGTGACAAACCCCCCATTGATATTTGACACTTTGGTGGCACCCACTTGAATTTACTTTGTTTTTATTCGATAATTTATCAAACTATAGCTAACTAGAACAAAATTCTAGCCTAACTACTATTTTCACTACCACTCCCTTGGGACACGACCCCAACCCTTGGTTGGGTTACTATATTATCGACGATCGTAGACACTCGTACGGTAGGTTAGTGTCGTTGGTCACGATAAGCATTAGTGACCTAGTAGCAATAGCACTACAATGTTGTAAATTTTATTCATTCTTAAAACTGACTACCCTCTTTTTAGTCACCAAGTGTTTCATGAACTTCGCATACCCAGACATTTGTTCGAAAGTTTCTATCAAAGGGAAATTTGTAGATAGTTGCTTCTACATAGTGATGAACCTGTGATATTTTTCCTCTTCAGTATTTTTCACCAACCTTTGATGGAAGGGAGATGGAGGTCTACGAATAGGAACATCTTTTTGGGTTACCTCAGCTTCCTTTTCTGTTTCAACTTTCGGGTCTTCAGTAGCCTCACTCTCATCATCACCTCTTTCTATCACTCTTTCGACCTAAGAGGGCATGTGGGGATCTATAGTGTATTTTCCTCCGCGAGTAGTAACTGCCATGCAATGCCCATCATTTTTCAGATTTTGGATGGTGTTTCTAGGAACTGTGCCAAGTTGGCGTGTGTTCACAGTAACAGACAACTGACTAAACTGATGCTTAAGTTGCTTGATTGACACTGCATAGGCATCAAATTTCTACCCATTTCTAGATAAATCATTACACATCTGCTTTACATTTTCATCTGTCGCATCAAATCTTTTAATCAACTTTTGCATCATATCTTCAATGCGAGTCAAACTTGTACCAGCCTCTCTATTAGAAGGTGGAGCATAGGGCCCAACCTTATCATTCCTGTTACCATAGTTGTTCCGGTTGTAATTATTATCATGGTTGTAGTTCCCATCCCGGATATATTTTCCATCACGGTTGTAGTTTCCATAGTTCCGACCTTGGTTGTCTTGACCTTGGCTCCAGTTGTCCGAGTTGGAACCTTGGGCGTTGGTACGGAAAATCCCCGTCTGATCATTCAGTAAATTCACATCCTCCTCATAGTAGTACTCCTCAACTAGCGGTGGTGGTGCTCTAGGTAGATAATTTACCGCATTCACTTTCTCTGCACTTCCGCTCACATATTTTAATACCAAGCTAATTTCTGTCCTTATTTGGGCCATATCTTCACGGATATTATCATTCGATTGACTTGGTGCAGCTTGGACAGCAAACGTGCTTCTACCAGTATTTTGCTTTCTAGTGCTCCATGCTTTATTGTTCTTGGAGATTCTCTCAAGTTTTTCAGAAATATTCTTAAAGGTGCACTCCCCATAAGATCCCCAGCAATAGTATCTAGCACATTGTCATTCTGTCCTCTATAGAAGCACTCCTTTAGTGACTTATCATCTATACGGTGGTTCGGTACACTTCTCATGAATCCAGAGAATCTATCCCACAAACTACTTACTTACTCTCCAAGTAGTGCCATGAAGTTATTTAGTTTATCTTTAAAATTCAACTTCTTGGACACCGAAAAATACCTTGACATGAACACCTTGTGTAGTTGGTCCCATGTATATATTGAATTGTATGACAACTCTTAAAACCACACAGCCGCATAACCAGTCAAAGAAAGTGGGAATACTCTCAAACGTATAATGTTCATGTCAAAGTCTGATCGTCCCACACTACTCAAACAGACACTTGTCAGTTTAGCCATGTGAGCATATGGATCTACTGAAGGTAAACCAACGAACAACCCTGTTGCTGTAGGTATTGGCATCAGACTATTGGTCACCACAAACAAATTTCCCGGAGGTAGTGGAGGGAGAACAATAGCACTAGTTGATCTAACTGACTCATAGTCAACCTTTTAGTTATTACGAACCCTTACTGTTGGCTGGTTTTGCACCCTTTTTGCATTTTCATTTAGATGACCACCCTGAACCTGAGCAGGCATAGTAGCAACTTCAGGAGGTCGAAAACTAGCTCTATCCCATTGACCCTCTTCGATGGGATCATTGTGTAGCTCAAGATTTACGCCTCTTCCAACCATTTTTCTCAAAGTTCTTCTTAATTCTTGATCATAGGGCGTTAGGGGTTTTACTTGACTCCGTATATTTAGCATACACTAGAGTTGAGACCTGTAGACAATAAGAACAAAAAAAATGTTAAATTAGGAAATACTTGACTAAAGTTCAATAATGAAGTTAGTTTAATCTAAAAGCCTTATTCCCCAGCAGCGCCAAAATTTGATACTCCCAAATTACACCCCCCGAATGATGTATAAGCGGTCGTTGCCAAATAAAGAACCCAACTCTCAGGTTGGGGTCGATCCCACGAGGAATATGGTTTAGACTTAAGCTTCACTCACAATTATCTTTGTTTAGTCAAACTATGTCCGAGAAAAGTAAAAAAAAGGGGGGGGGGGGGGATATGTAAATAAAATAACAGATTGTTGATTTGAATTACTAAGTAACAAGTAAACAAGATTTGTTGTTTGAGATATAAATATTATATGAGAACTAGGGTATAAATGTTCCCCACAAGCTCTTAACGCAATAATTCAAATAATAGTAACTTTATCCAAGTGTTTGACATGCAAGGTTGATAAGTTTGATATGCCTAAGTGATTGGTCATCCAAGTAGAGAATTTCACCTCGCAACTTGGTATGTCTACGAGTGTCTACTTTACTAGCCCTTACCTTTACCTCGAATTAGCCCTCGCGTCAATTGAGTTGGGTATTAGTTCTCACATCAATTAATTAAGGTCCGACTATTCGATAACAGCAAATCCTTAACTAAATCTCCATTTTTTAATCCTTTTCTCATTCATTACCTCCTTGGTAAGGCAAGTAGGAACAAGGCGAGTTCTAACGTTGGCTTACGTTAGAAAGACTTCTAAACAAAAGGATTAACAATACATGAAGAAACACTATTCAAGAATTACTTAATTATTATTCATACATTGTTAATTTCTCATGGTTCCCACAACCTTAGTAGGGTTGTGGATTTAGCTACTCATGCTTGAGAGTTCACAATGCATATAAGGGTTATTAAAACAAATCATGAACTTACAATTTGAATTGAGGAATACCTAAATCTTGAATTTGAATTCAAAGAGCATATTGCATAAACTCACTTCCTAAATTAAAGTGCCAAAGGTTTGCAAAATAATTCCAAAAACCTAAAAAAAATCTCCAATATAGTCTAACTCTCAAATATGGAAATTACAGCTAGTATTTATAATAGTTAAATCCTAAACAAAGTAGGAAAAGAAAATGAGGAAAATTTGGCGCAGACGCGATTTTGACAGACGAGAAGACTTACAGATCGTGGATCGACCTTTAGTCCGTGGGTCAACACTTGGAAGATATTTCAGACTCTTTAAATGATGGTTGTCATCTACGGTCCATGGATTGGACTACAGTCCGTCCTGTTCCTCTGTGGTTTAAGTACTGGAACTCAATTTTTTGATCAAAACCACTGTTGTGCAGGACGATCCGTCATTCACTCTTCGGAGCGTCATTTACCTCTGTGGTTCCAAACTTGGTCAGACTTCCTTGAAATCACATACACGATTCTTCACCTACATCCCGTCACTAGACTGATAGTCTGTGGTTGGCTTCATCGACTGCTACTGCTGCCACTTCAATTCGTTTCTCTCTCAACCGCTTTCGAATTTATTTTGTGCAAAAATTACATAAAAACGATCATATCTAATAACTAACAGCCTAAGTTTGCATAAACTCCAAGTGAAATGCATTAAAAATACTGTAAACTCCTGGTATATCACTCCCCGAATGACTTTAGTCTTGCCTTTCTAACTTCTTTTTTTGGCTATTTTTTTATGTAACATTCAATGAAACACCCTCTGATCACCGAGTGAACTATGATGAGTTGGGAATTTCGACTCGTTTAGGGCTTATTATTTAATGTTTTAATGTCCTCAATGCCCATTTTGTGCCCATAACTGATGTTAATAAGTTGATATGTAACGATGAATGATTAAGGGAAAGACAAGGACATTACAATGAGAAAAAGAGCAAAAAAGTTGGAAGAGCTGAAAAACAGAGAAGTTGGAGCTTGCAAAGGAAACTCGATGACTCGCGGAGTAAGCCTCTAGCTCGCCTAAAGTTTCAGTGAAGTGTCCCATGTTACAAACTAACTTGGAGAGCTAAAGGACGATTCAGTGACTCTCTGAATGGATCGGTGATCGTGATCTAGCTCGCCTAAACTTGAAGAACAATTAGCTACAGGAGTCAGGACAAAAGGTGAGAAGAAGCACAACTCGATGATTTGCTGAGTTGATTGGCGAGCTCGACTAACCTCGCCAACTAGACTCTGTGTTTCATTTTTGGGAACGTATAAATTCATTTTTAGAAAGAAGAAAATGGGTTCCGATACAATGTATTCTTGAGTCTTTGAAAGTTTTTATATTTTCACATCGTAAAATATTCTTGAAGAAGATTTTGATCTAGAATTGGAGATTTTAGGATTTTAGCTTAGATTTTTTCATTGGGTACTGCAGATTGTTAGCAATTTGGATGGAAAATCTTGTTGGTAACTATTTCCTACTTTACACTATGCTTTATTAAAACCCCTTACCTTAGGGGTGTGATCATGTAGTCGAATGCATCCATTAGATAATGGGTATTATTAATTGTTGATTTTAATGTTGTTTTGAAATTGGGTCAATTTTTTGTTCGTGTTTCAATTAATGAACTGAAGTTGCAAATTGAGTTCTAACTTAGTAATTTATGGTCTCTTGAGAAAGAGTTATTGTATTGATTGCGTCTTTAAAATCTAGCTTGAGAAAGTGGGTTTGATTGCGTCTTACAAACCCATCTTGAGAAAGTTAGTTTGTTAAGGAATTGGCTTGTTTGGTAGTGTTAAGCTTGTTGAGGTTCGAGATAACTCACTTAAAACCGGATAGCTGATCGAGAGATGACTATTTTATTCAAAACCTATCCTACCCATTGAGATTCAACAACTTGAAGTAATTAATAATTATCCATAATGCGAAATTAGCATTCCATTGATCATATTCCTAAGGTCCGATCACTAATTGTTTAATTCCCGTGTTAGTTGTTCTTTGTCACAAAGTGGTTACTAAATCCCCCATTTGATATTAATCATTGAAACTTTACGATTTAATTATTTGTTGCAAAATCTTTACTTCTACAAAATATTAGAACATGTTTTTACTTCATAATTGAATTCATTACTGTATTTATCCCTGTGAGATCATCCCCAACTCTTAGTTGGGTTTTTACTTGATAGCGACCACCTACACTTAAAATTGGATGAAGTGTAGTTGAGCGTTAGTAAAAATTGTGCTGCTGCCGGGGAGTGGTGTTTAGAATTCTTTTATTGAAGTGTTTTCGTGAAATAATTTTATTGTAGTTGAATTTTCTAATTGATGTTCTTGTTGATTGCTCCCAAACAGGTGAACAAATGAGTGTGAACGGTAGCTATGCAAGTCAACTTTGGAACAATTATGACATTAGAAACTTGCATGATGTCAATGAGGATCGACTGGGAAGTGCGGGTGCAACTCGATTTCCTCCAACTATGAGCATTGTGGTGTTTCATGGACTAGCGCGATGTTCTAGTTGTTGCAAATGAAAGGTCTCTTTTGGGGACTTGCTCATGAGGACCCTCATCACCACTTACGAAATTTTGTGGATGTGTGTGTACAATTTTCCTTCGAGAACTTCACTCAAGAGTCAGTCCGACTCCGTTTGTTTCCATTTTCTTTAATGGGGGAAAAAGCAAAGTGGCTGACAAAACTACCAAGGGAATCTATCATTTCTTGGGAGGAGCTCACAAAAGTATTTTATGAAAGGTTTTTACCTCCCTTGAAGATGGTTAAGTTGAGGGATAATATTCAGAACTTCAAGCGGATTGATGGTGATCCCATCCATGAAACGTGGTTGAGGTTCTAAAAGGTTGTTCTCCAGTATTTGACTCATGGGCTGCCAAACAATGTGTTAGTATTTTTATCGGAGTCTTGACATGGTCAATAAAGGTGTCGATGACCAACTTATTCAGGGTGGAATCATGAGACAACCTTTTGACATAGCATCGACCCTACTTGACGAGATGACAAAAATCAATTGTGCATGGTACACAAGGGAAGATCAGATGTCTCCTTGAATCTTGGGATGACAAAGGAACAAATGGAAAAGAACCAAGAATGAGATGAAAATATACCTAATATAATGACCCAAATGAACATGTCATGTGAGGTGGTTAAAAGGCTGTGAATATTGTTGGTGCTAAGAGTGGGGTGAACCCTCATGACACACTATTTGAGGCCATATACAACAAAGAGATACAGTTCTTGTCAAACCAAGTGGGGAGTTCTCGTCTGAGCTATCCAAGGCTGGGCGAGAATCAAGGTTGGAATAAAGATCATGATGATGGTTGGAGAGATCGAGATCAAGAATGGTGTGACCGTGGTGCAAATTAGAGTGATAGAGATGGTGATAAAGATCACTTTGTGCCTTTTCATGAAAGTCAAAATCTGAAGGAATCAAGGGACTGATCACAAAAGCTTCCAGATCGAGGATATGCTTGCTCATTTCTTAAACAAGGTGGAAGGATTGGACAAAGTACTAAAACAGATGAAAGACATTGTCTCTTCTCTAAATAAAACAATAACATCAAACTCGGTTGCCATTAAGCATCTTGAAACTTAGGGGATCTTCCTAGTAATACCTTGGTCAACTCAAAGAATGAGGCATTATCACATTGACACGCCATGCCACCATATTAATATAAGGCACTTCTTAGGAGGTGACTCAAGTTTTAATTTTTGTTTTGAATATCCAAATTTTGGAGGAAAAGGGAAATTGAGTGAGCTAAAGCCCACTCGGCGAGCCCGATATAGCTTGCCTTTTGGACCAACTGAATGGCCAACTTTCTTTTAAATTTGACGGACTAAAGTCTACTCAGTGAATTGCCTAAAGGATCGGCGACGTTAATGAACCTTGTCGATCGAGGCGCGAACTGAAGGGTCAAAGGCCTTTTAACCATTTTAAATTGAAATCCTCTCTTTATGTTGAACTTTTCGATTCTTGCACTCTTACACTCAATCATTAGATCATAGTTTTTGACTTCGATTTTAGAGGGTGTCCTCGTGTGATCGGACTGAAGTGTTGCCCATTTTTCTCTGTTTGACTTAGTTTCCCATGTCTACAATTAAGGTTGGTTGTCCGAATTTGTATTAAGTTGTATGATTTTTGTTGGTCATGTGTTTGAGAAGTTTGTAGATAAATCGTTTGCTTTGTCAGTTTGCTAAATTGCTTGTGAGTATCTATTTTGAAATCAAGCATGCCTAATATCTTGGTTAGCCAAAAATTGTCTTAGATTGGCATTTAAACTATGCAAATTCTAGGTTTTGTATGTAGGGTTTTGTGTGGATTATGTCTGAGCAACCTTTTTCCACCAAAGAACTTGAATTTGCCCAATGATTGATTAGGTGATGTCATTCTTAAGGGAAAAATCATTGTTTGGTCAAATCTAAATCAATTGGGGGAAGTGTGGCTACCCTGAGGTAGATAATCATTGTGGGTCTACTTAAATTGCAGAGAATTATCCTTGGAATTGGTTGTCTTAGGAAGTGCGTTGAGAATTGGAATGGGGGTTAGGAATCTGGCACATTGGGACATTTGGCGAGCTGAGTCGACCTCGCCAATTGACCCACCTTATCATCTTTTTGACCTGATTTGTTAGTTCTTTACTCCTTAACTTTCGGCGATATACGTGTGCTCGAAGAGTATACTCGGCGACTCACCGAATGGTTTCAGTCTCACCTTCTGACTTCCGTTTTGGCTGTTTTTTCTGTGACATTCGGTGAAGAAACCTTTGGTCTCCTAGTGAACTCGGCGACTTACCGAATGGTCTGTGATATCACCCTTTTGTGCTGAAATTCTGGTGTTTTCTTCTGGAACTTTCGGCGAGTCCTCTACTTCTCACCGAGTGGTTTGGTGAGTTTGCTTGCATTCTTTTTGAAAATTATATTTTGCTAACCCTTTGCAACCGCATGTGTTTTGTTTGTGTTTTTCTACAGATATGGCTAGACCAAAACTTCAAGTTAGAGGTCCAGCACCTCGAAAACAGGCATAAGGGGTTGTTACTGCAGTAGAAGTCACACCAGCCCTCGCTACTCATCCTAAACCTTCTCAGGGGAGTGTGAAAGGCAAAGGGAAGAAGCAGGTGATGGCTACTTGAAGTTTGAGTTCGGGCTCATCGAACAACATGGGCAGAGACTCTACTCATCTTGCCTCCTCCAAGTCTGAAATGGAGTAAGCTGTCGGGTCTAGAATTCTAGTGCATACACCAACAATTGAGGGGGGGGGGGGGTTGCTGAAGCAGAGGCATGCAGAACTGCATTCTAAAGCAGTTCATGATCCATTGGCCAGACTTCCAGCAGTTCTATGGGTACCCCCTAGATGTAACATGACGTATAGAACCCCGAAGGACTCCATCAAGACACTTAGCTCTCATAACATAAAAAATAGAACAATAAGAGTAAAACAATAGTCCATGTCTAAAATATTTTAAAAGCAAAAAAGCAGAAGTCTAAACTCATGTCTCTACATAGCCATCTAATATAATAGAATGAAATTTGCCTAGCCCATACATCATGTCCAGAAGAGAAAATACATGAAATAAACTAAACAATAAAATCTCCGTCCTCGAAGCATTAGGACTCACCAAACATGTGAATCAATCAAATCACCCACTAGCCACGAAACTTAGCACCCTAAATATCGGACCCTACATTTTGGAAAAATGTAGGCAAAATTTTAGTACAAAATAATCTACCAAGTATGATGGCCATGCATAAAGCATTTAAACATGCTAAAAGGGCATTTCATTTCATGACATGCAATTGAGAAAGTTAAACTTCATGTGAAAGAGGTATAAAACATAAGTCATAAATCATGGTCAATGAAAGCTAACTTCTTCTTTAATAGCTTTGAACTGATATGTGCTACTTCTTGAAGTAACCTTAGTCCATTCTTACTTATGGGGAATTTCCCTTAACAGACATGAGATCATGTGAGCTAAAACATGGAATACAGTGTCTACCACACACTGAAAAAAGGTGTCCTACTTGCCGAAGGTAGAACATTGAAGTTCTAGCTTAAGTGAATCCACTAGCTAATCAACCTATGCGGGCACATCGTTATGGGATAATGAGATTGCTACTAGAAACCGGACTCTACTACGTAGGGGCTTTCATCTCATGAGATCACTTTGGAAACCTGGACTCTATTAACGCTAGAGCTTCCATCTCATCTTCAGTATCCACTCGGTGTTAAGCATAAATTCCCATGGAATAGTCATTTCTTACTTGACTTCATCACTCATGAAAAGCTGACCTCGGTCAACCAATTTAAGCTACTTTCATTAAGATATCTCCTAGTCTTTGATTCAATTAGGTGAGAAAGCCTTTCAACCTAGGAATCCTTTCTATGTGATAAAACCTTTCACATCATGCTAGTATGTGTTATAGTGTTAATATCTTTTCACAACACAACATCATCATTGGTACTTTACTCTCAAAGCAACCTTAGAACATTTACATAGATTTCATAAAACAATGCATAACTCCATAATTTACCTCTTGAGGTCAAAACTCACTCTCAATCATAAACTCTTATAAACATGGGTTAGATATGGATTTCATCAAAAATACATGTAAAGCTTGCAATACATGCTCAATTTTATTAAATTCTTCCTTGTAGATCAAAATCCAACATCATATGATTCAAAACTTGAAAACATGGGAGATTACATAGGTTGATGGGGAAGTCATCATAAAATCATCATGTGTCATCAATTCACGCATAATAGATCATAATTCAATCATTTAAATTAAGAACGAATGGAACCCATTCTTATTGAATGAAACCCTAACTCAATTGGGGAATTCTACCATTTGAATAGAGGAATTTGGGAACTCCATGGATGGAAGGAATCTATGGATGAAAACTATCATACTTTAATTCCAAATGCTAGCCTTCAATGGAGAAATTGGAACCTTAGGTTGAAACGCTATGTTGAATCCTTCTTCTTCTTCTTCAAGTTTCTAGAGAGAGAATATTTGTAGAGGAATTTGTTTTGTTTTGGGAGTTTGGATGAATGAAATAAATAAGATGAATTTGGGGGTTAAAAGGCTTATATAGGGGTTCTTAATATAGGCAAAATGACATAGTATAGGAATTGATTAATTAGGAAAAGACCCAACTTCCTTTGAACTAACTGTCAGCTATCCACCGACTCATCAACCACAGAACCAGTCGATGGACCGTCGTTTGACCCACGGTCCGTCCCGGTGGACCATGGGTGGTGGTCATAAACTCTTGGCTAGTCGACGGACCACTAGACCATGGGGCGTGGTCCCACCAACAATCTGTAGTTGCTACCCTGGTTCATGCTTTTACCAATTCTGAGGGGCAATTCACGTACCCACCTATGGTCTGTAGCCAACACCACGGACCATGTTTTTCCCTTCGTGGATGGCACCTGGAAACTCTGAAAAGCTTCAATTTTTGTCTTTTGCACAGGGTGTTACAATATCTCCCCCTTTGGACCATCCTCGAATGAGATTTAAACTGGTTTTAAAAGAGTAAAAGAGGAACTAACAACCCAACCTACGATGTAATGCATACAACCGAGGAGGAACTATCGACTCCAAGCTAGGACATTCTCAAAACATCACAAGAGGGTTGAACTAATTCTATCAACTCGTTATGCTTGAAATGTACATAAATAAGGAGGAAACATCAACTCCAAACTCGTCATACTCAAATGCAACATAAGGAAGTAGGAACTACATCTAGCAACCCAATATCCATGAATTCTCTAAATTACTCATGTTCAAGGAGGAACTACCTTCTCCAAGCTAAAAGCATGCTCAACACAATCTCATGGAGCCTCTATGCAATTAACTCTCAAAAATCATATCTAAACCATGTTCATCAATTCATCTCATGAAGTCTATAGGAAACCCATACTCAATGCACAACAACATGAGGAAAATCAATCATATAAACTCATTTTCCTTCAAAACACAAGTTTACATGAAAATGCAAAATCATAAGGAAATCATGGAAAACTAATAAAACAAATGACTCCCAAAACAAGCACAACTGAAGAGGAACTCATTACCTCAAGCTAGAATAGGAGTAGAAAGAAATAGATGAGGATATCGGGACATCATATCGGCCTCGACCTCCCAAGTAGCACCCCAACTAATTGATGCCGCCACAAAACATTCACAGAAGGTATTTCCTTGTTTCTCAATCTCTTCACTTGACAGTTTAGAATCTCAACCAGAACATCCTCATAAGAAAGACTCTCATCAACTACCAACCCTTCTAGGGAAACAATGGATGTCGGATCTCCAACACACTTTTCAAGCATAGAGACATCGAAAATGGGATGCACTGTTGCCAACTCATTTGGCAAAGCTAACTCATAGGCAACCTTACCTACACGACTCAAAATATGATATGGGCCTACATACCAGGGACTAATCTTCCCCTTCTTACCAAACTTAATTACACCCTTCATGTGTGAGATTTTCAAGTAAACCCAATCGTCGACCTCAAAATCTAGATCCCTTCTTCTCACATCGACATAAGACTTTTGCCGACATTGAGTCGTTCTCAACCTCTCTGTAGTGATTCGAACTTATCAATGGCCTTATGAAATAGATCAGGACCTATTAAGGCAACTTCACCTACCTCAAACCATCCTATGGGAGATCTACACCTCCTACCATACAAGGCCTCAAATAGAGCCATATCGATACTTGAGTGATAACTGTTATTGTAGGCAAACTCAATCAATGGCAAATGGTCGTCCCAACTGCCCTTAAAATCTATCACACAAGACCTTCACATATTTTCCAAAGTTTGGATAGTACGCTCCGCTTTCCCATAAGTTTGAGGATGAAAAGTCATGCTAAACTTAATCTTGGTGCCAAGCCCTCCATCTTGAAAGTTATGTGGCGTTTTTATAAGATATCCACAATTTCTCTCTATTTGGGTATCTGGTAACCATGTGTGTAGGGGGATAATGGGCGATTTGACAGCAAAAGCTCTCCGACTGTTATTGAGCATTTTTTGGATATCAAACGGACCTCCCCAGAAGGTAATTTTAATGTGGCCGATTTCCCCTCTTTTGCAATCAGTTTCGCTACAGTACCCGCTGGTCTAGCTAATTGTCTACCCTTTCCAAGTGTGATTTCTATGTTATTTATGGCGAACTGAACTTGGTACCATGATCGAAAATAATGGACAAAGGAACTCCATGTTTCCTTACCATTTCTCTAAAGTACAACTTGGCATAGTCCTCCGCCGAGTAGGAAACATTAACGGGAAAGAAATGAGCTGATTTATTTATCTGATCCACTATCACCCAAATAGAATCATGTTGTCGCCGGGTGTGAGGCAAACCAATGATAAAGTCCATATCAAGTCTTCTCATTTCCAAGTAGGAATGCTAATATCTTGAGACAAACCTCCCAGTTTCTGGTGCTTAACCTTTACTTGTTGGGAATTTGAACACTTAGCCACAAACACTAAAATATCCTTCTTCATCCCATTCCACCAATAGACCAACCGTAAATCATGGTACATCTTGGTGGCTCCCGGGTGAATGGAATTCCGTAAACTATGGGCTTCTATCAAAATCTTTTCCCTTAATTCATCGACATTTGAAACACATAGTCGACCTTGGTATCTAAGGACACCATCTCCCCCTTGTGATAAAGCCTCTACGAATTTCTTAAGAACCACTTCTTTTAATTCTACCAAATTTGGATCAAGACCTTGCTTGGCTTTAACATCCGCTACAAAAGATGATTCGGAACAACTTTGAACCATAATACCACCTTTGGTAGAGTCCACTAGTTGAAGACCTAATCGATCCAATCTTTGAACATCTTGAACCAACTCTTTCTTTTATTCTTCAATATGAGCACCACTACCCATAGATAGTCGACTAAGAGCATCCACTACCACATTGGCTTTACCGGGGTGATAAACATAACTCATGTCATAATATTTCAATAATTCAAGCAACGTTCTTTGGCGAAGATTCAAATATTTTTGATTAAACACATACTGAAAACTCTTGTGGTCAGTAAACACATCCACATGAACTTTTTACAAGTAGTATCTCCAAATCTTTAGAGCAAAAATGATCACCGCTAACTCAAGGTCGTGAGTAGGATAATTCTTCTCATGGATTTTAAGTTGCCTTGAGGAAAAGGCAATAACCTTCCCATTTTGCATAAGTACACACCCTAGACGAATTCTCGAGGCATCGTAATAAACCATAAAATCATGCATTCTTTCCGGTAAGGTCAACACCGGAGCGGAAGTAAGCCTATCTTTCGACTCTTGAAAATATTTCTCTCACGCTTGCGACCATATGGACTTAGCCTTCTTTTGTGTCAAAGCCGTCTAAGGAGAGGCAATTGAAGAGAAAACCTCAAGAAACCTTCTATAATAACCGGCCAATCCCAAGAAACTTCTAACATCCGAGGTTGTTAGAGGTCTAAGACAACACTTGAATGCATCTGTCTTCTTAGGATCTACCTCAATACCCTTCATCGAAATGATATGACCAAGGAAAGCTACAAACCTTAACCAAAATACATATTTGCTAAACTTTGCAAAAAGTTATTGGTCCTTAAGGATTTGCACGATCCTTAAATGATCAGTATGCTCACCCTCACTTCTTGAGTAGATCAAAATATCATCGATGAACACCGTTACAACCATGTCAAGGCATTGTCTAAACACTCTATTAATCAAGTACATAAACGTTGTCGGAGCATTAGTCAACCCAAATGATATAACTAGAAACTCATAATGACCATACAGAGTTTGTAAAGCCGTCATTGGAATGTCATCATATTTCACCCTCAATTGGTGATAACTTGATCGGAGATCAATCATAGAGAAATAACTTGCCCCTTGAATTTAGTCAAATAAATAATCTATCTTTGGGAGAGGATACTTGTTCTTCATGGTCATTTTGTTTCAACTGTCGATAATCAATGCACATACGAAGAGAACCATCCTTTTTTCTCACAAGTAAAACTAGAGCACCTCATGAAGAGATACTCGGTCAGATTAAACCCTTATATAACAAATCCTTTAACCGTTCTTTCAACTCTTTAAGATATGGCGGAGCCATACGATAATAAGGAATAGAGGTAGGTTGTGTATGTGGGAAAAGGTCAATATCGAAGTCTATTTCCCACTCGGGAGGAATACCTAGTAGATCATCCGGTCATACTTTCGAAAACTCATTGACAATGGGGACCAACTAAAGAGAAGGGGTTTCAGAATCTACACCCCTTACCCTTACTAAATGGTAGAAACAACCCTTAGAAATCATCTTTCTAGCTTTAATATAAGATACAAACTAACCCTTAGGCATAGAATTTCCCCCCTTCCACTCTAGGATAGGCTCATTCGTGAAGAAAAACTTGACTACATGGCTTATACAATTAATAGAAGCATAGCATGAGTGCAGCCAGTCCATACCAAGAATCACATCAAAGTCTAACATATCAAGCTCTACCAAGTCAACAAGAGTAACTCTATGGGACAAGGAAACATGAAACTTTCTATAGGCCCTCTTAGCCACCACAGAATCACCAATAGAAGTAGAGATAGAAAAAGGTTCTAACAACATATCATGGAGCACATAAAGCCTCATAGATGATGAGTTCACAATTTGGACTCATTTAAGGCTATATTTTGATAGAATTAGTGTCCTCAAATGCATATTTTGTCTCAATATCTGATGAAAATCCTTAAGTTTCAGGTATTTAGAGTTTGAGGCAAATCATGGACACTACTTGGAAAGAAGGAACAAGGCGGCTGAAAACAACAAAAAATGAAGGCCTGAAGATCGCCGAGCCCTATTTGCGAGTTGTCGGTGGGCCTGGAGTTCGCCTTTTGTTCTAGTGTGTTGAGCCCTGAAGGAAAATGTAAAGTTGGCGATGAAATGAAGCAGTCGGCGCATCGCTGATCAGTTTCGCGAAGCAGTACCATATCGCCCAACGACTAAAAATGTGAAGAGGCTGAGGCTAAAGAAAGAAGGTGATGAAATCGACTAAAAGGCAGATCATCGAATGTATCGGCAATCCCGACTAACTGTGCCGAATGGTCCTCCGCAACCCAAATTTTTAAAACTATCAATACTTGTTTAAATTTCTGGTAATCATATCTTATCACTTTTATTATTCAAAATTTTTACAGTTTTGGAGAGTTTTAAGTTTTAGAGGATTTTGGAGACTTTGTTCTAATACCTTGAAGATTCAAAGGGTTTTAACTACAAGAAATTGGACGTGGGTCTCAAAGATTCTTCACTCTTGACGTGTTTTAAGACATAATTCTTCATACGCAGTTGATGGAAATTAATATTGGTATAAATTTTTATCTCTTTTACATGTCTAGCTAAAACCCCAATTCTTGGTGTGTGATTTTGTGAATATGGGTTAAATTATCTATTGGGTCTTGCTTGTTGATTGTTTATTGGTTGTTTAAATATGATTTCGTTTAGTAGTTGTGTATTAACTTAATAGTATTGTAGTTGAAAATACAATTTCATCTTAGTGTTTTTGGCTTGTGATGTTTGCGTAATCAAGACACAAATTTCGATGCAAGTGTCTACCATCGTACAATAGTTTAGTAACCCAATCAAGGGTTGGGGTCGAGTCCCAAGGGAGTGGGCGTGAGAAATAGTGGTGAAGGGCTATAGTGCTAAAGCTAATCGTAGGTAAAGACTTTGGCGTATGAAAACATAACAAGTTAAAAATGGTGACGCAAATGTCAACTATCAAATGGGGGTTTGTAAGCAAGAAACAACTAAAGCAGTGAAAATAAGGAAAAATACAAGTATGGAGACAGGGTTCTTGGGATATGATAGGAATATGGGATAGACTAAATCATTGGGTACATGCTATTGATAGTAAATTCGTTGAGTATTTGTGACTAGGCTAGACTTTAAGGGGGATAAGCTCTCTCTCGTGCAACTTACCCCGTTTCAAATGCGTTCCTCTCACACACCCACTTGCTGCATGAAGAACAACCTCCGCCTAAACCCACTTACTCTCTCGAGCTGAGTGTGTGGACATGGAACTAGGGTTAACGCTCTCGAGCTGAACCTCATGTCGACCCACTCACACTGGCCATCAATTTAGTGGTCTTAGTTTTACGACCTCTCTCTCTTGCAAGCCGAAAACACATATATGAAATTATATTTGCAACTAGAACCTCATTAATATCATCCACAACCACTAAACGAAATTACATTTAAACTACAAATAGAGTATCAACAAACAAGACCCAACAACTAATATAACCCATATTCACAAAATCACACCCCAAGAATTGGGGTTTTAGCTACGCATGTAAAAGAGATAAAGACGTATACCAATATCAGTTTCCATCAATGGGTATGCAATATTAAGTCTTAAAACAAGCCAAAGGTGAAGAATCCAAGTGACCCAAGTCCAATTCCTTAAATTTGAAACCCTTTGAAAACTCCAAGTTCTTCAAAACCCTCGACAAACCTTAGAGATAATATCTTAAAAACTCTGTCTCAAACTTAATAAGCTAAAAGCTAGATAAAATAAGTTAAAATTTGCTACTAAGAATAAAAACTGAACTAGTATTTATAGTTTTCAGAAAATGTGCTCCGAAGGACCTTTTGGTGACGTTAGTGGGAATCGCCAATGCATTCGGCGATCCGTCCTTTGATCTACTTTGTTGCATTTCATATGTTGCCTCTACCGGAGCCTAGACTCGGTGAACAAGGGCGTTGCTAACCAACTCTTTCCAGGAGGATTGATGCAACAGCCTTACGTGATAGCAACTCAACTATTGGATAGCATGACCATGATAAATTGGGCTTGGTACACCCGTGAAGATCAAGTCTCCCCTCTTACATTCACATTAACCATGGAGAAGATGGAAAAAGATAAGAAGAGGGACCAAAACATGGCCAATATCATGACACAACTTGATATTTTGTCCAAAAATGTAATGGGAGCTGGTGCTCGGGGTGTCAATGTTGTGGGTATCGGGTAAACAAATCCTGAGGAGATGAAGTTTGAAACCTTGCATAATGAGAAGGTAAATTTTCTAGCCAACCAAGGCGGTGGTTATCATTCAAACTATCCAAGGCAAGGTGGTAACCAAGGTTGGGCTAGAGAGGATTGTTGGAAGGATCGTGATAGAGAATGGAGGGACCGAAATCCTAACTGGAAGGATGGGGAGAAGGATAGGTATATGCCTCCCCATGAGCGCCAAAAGCCAAAGATTCAGTAGGTAGTGGGTTAGAGAATATACTCTCTCGTATCCTCAACAAAGTTGAAGGGTCAGACAAAATTTTGAAAGAAATAAAAGAAAATGTGTCCACCCTTAGCCAGACCGTTACCTCCTATTCAATGTCGATAAAGCAGTTGGTGACCCAAATGGGTCATATATCATCTCATCTCAATCCGAGATAGTAGGGGGGTTCCCTTAGTGATACTATGGCTAACCCCAGGAATGAGGTTTTAAGGTGGACTTGCATCGTGCCCCGACGTTAACTAAGGCGCTATTTTGGAGGCAACCCAAAACTCCTTAATTTTGGTAAAATAATGATGTTTTGTTTGTACAGGTTGAAGTGTGGAAAGTGTGCAAAAGAAAAAGGGTGGCGAGCAATAGGTCCAGTCGGAGAGTCGCCTAAGAGGTCGGAAAACCCGACCCAATCCGCCGTTTGACTCAAGACATCATCAAATTGGAGTCTGTAAAACTTGGCGAGCCTAGAAAATTATTGGTGAATCGCTGACCATGTCATCGATCTCAATGGAGACCGTCGTTGGGCCTCCCAAACTCACTGGAGGTTCTGTAATATTCGGTAATGTGGATGAACACTCGACGGATCGCCGAGAGGTTAGGTGAGCTCGACTAATGTCACCGAATGGGCAAAAACTAGGTGGTTTTGCAGGCCAAAAGTTTAAAAATTCTAAATCATTCTCTTTCCATCACTTCTTATCTTCCCAAACTTACACCCGCACAATAGTTCCTATATTTTCGTATTTTTAGAGTATTTTTAGTGCTGATTTGTGCTCGGGATTGGATTACATTGCCACCTAGCATCTCAATAGTATCTTAATCGGCATCTAAGGTTGGTTTCCAAGCCTTGAGTTTCTCTTATCAAAAGTTGTACTCAAATGCAATAATATCATTTTGTTGATGTGTGCTGGGCCTCTCTCGTAGGATTAGAATTTTTGATTGCCTATTTTGATTCGATAATCTTGCCCTTATAAGTTAAATAGTTGATTCCTGAATATTGTGTCTTAAAGTGGATGAAATATTGTGGGGTTGTGCATGAGTGTCATTGGGTCTAAGCTTAATTTAAGTCATGCATGATCTGATCTTGTTTTCGGGGTTGCGGGGTTGAATTCAAAGAGTTGGGATGAAAGTAGGCACGGAAGGCCATTTGGCGAGTTGAGTTAAGCTCGCTAAACCACTCTGTAGATCGCCAAACTCTCCCATCTCGCCTATAAATTCATGCCTTATTTGATATATGAGTCTGTAACTTTCGGCGAGAAACTTGAGGTTGCCGAAAGCACTCGTCGACAGTTTCCTGTTCACCCTGTATCTGCATTGTATCCTTTGTGCACAGCACTAAGCGAACCACCTAAGTGGTTGCGCATTTCGCTAACTTGTTCGACGAGTTTATCTGTTGCTGATCTTCTATACTTTTGTTTGAATACTCTCTAACCTTTTTTCAAAGCTTTGAAGATATGCCTACACTGAAAGTAGCTGGTAGAAATATGCCACCCCGACATACTAGAGCGAAAAATTTAAGGAAAACTACAAGGGAAACAAATCCTCCAAAGACGGGAAGTGAGGGCAAGAAGCACAGTTCCAGCAAGAGAACTATTCCCCGAGATACCACTGCCCCTTCATGGACTCGTGGATTCTACACAGCTATACATGCCTTTTTGGTGGCTAATGACTTGGACAATTTTAGCAAGTCAATCACCGCTGAATCTTCTCAAGTGACTCCTTGGATTTGTACCCAGGACAAGAACGAAGCATCTGACACTGATGCCCAAACAGTTGGAGCGACTGTGTAGACATGATTTTTATCTACCTCCCTCTCTGTGTTTCTCTATTTTGACCTTTGGATTATTGCTATTTGCATTTGAGGACAAATGATTTTTATTTGTGTAGGGGTAAGGCCCACTTTTTATGTGAATATTGATGCTTCGCTATTTTGTGCATATAATTGGGTCGTTTTAGTTATTATTGTGTCTTACACTGCTTTTTGTAGATGTTTGATCTTATGGCTCCTTTTTATTTTAAATTGTAAATGATTTTGACCCTTCCGAAAATTTTTAACTTTTTGCCACCTCTTATACGTGTGGAATGTGGCTGTTCTTTAATAAAATTTGAGTATCGGTTTTGGTCAATATCAATTACTCAAATAGTGCTCATAATCGAACGAACATGAATGTGCGGCTACGATGAGACCAAGTGAAGTTACATAGTAGTTATGTGAACACTTTGCATCTTGTTGTGACTAGCCAATTATCAAATTGATTCTTTTTTTATGAACGTTGCACACTAGAGAAAGTGTGGAGTCTTGTTTGACTTTGGTGTCGATGCCTTGTGTGATGAGCTTACTGTGAACTATGTATGACAACACCTAGAATTTGCCCCGTTGGTGCGGACGACTAAGTAAGGATATCTCTTGATATGATCTTATGCAACTTCGGAAGAGTGTGAGCCAATTTGTCATATACCTCTTTTGTTGCCTACCTTGTTAGTGTGTGAACCTATTTTGAATACCCTTGAGCCTTACCTTTCTTTGGAAGAAACTTGATGAAAACATAACCCTTATTAAATCCACTACCCAAAATCCTCGTTATCTGTGGTTGATTGAATAACCAAATTAGGCCAAAAGCCTAAGTTGGAGGTGTGGTGAAAAGAAAATGCAGGTAAAAAAGTGCAAGAAAAGTCCCTTTTAACCCATGGTGTTGAGAAAAATGGAACCCCTCCATACAAACAAAAAGACAAGAGAACAGAAAAAGAAAAAGTTGTGAAATAAAGTTATGAGAAATGTTAAAAGAAATGGGGTTCCAAATAATCCATGGAAGTGAATAATGGGATGACTTATGAGCACTAAAGAAATTGATGAAAGAAGAGGAAAGAGAGAGTTGAAAGCACCACATTTCACGAGGATGAAAGTCATTGATCCTAAATGACCATACCTTTGCACTATGCCCCATTACAAGCCTTGGAAAGACATTTTTGATCTTGACTGAACTGAAACAATTGTTGATTGGAAAATACGGGTAAACCTATGGGTGAAAACATGCATCGTGTTCTTCTTTGTGAGAGTGAGAGTTGCATTTTATTACAGGATTTTAAATGATTAAACGATTGTGTGTGAATATGGAATCATTCTTTGTACGAGGGCATTCGAATACCTTTGTTGAGCTCGAAATTGCATTTGAAGCAAGTATAGTGAGCTTCAGAATCGTTGATAATGGTGTGTCACAACTTGAGTCTTAGAGTATACAATTGATTCTTGCATGAGTAAGTTGAGTCTTGTTGTGTACATTCATGGTTGAGTCTTGTGTATCACTGTTTGAGACATCCTTTTTGGACTGCTGAACTTGAGTTTTACTTGATGACAAGCAAAAGTTTAAGTTGGGGGTTTTGATGAGTCCACAATTTGGACTCATTTAGGGCTATATTTTGATAGAATTAGTGTCCTCAAAAGCATATTTTGTCCCAATATGTGATGAAAATCCTTATGTTTCAGGTATTTAGAGTTTGAAGCAAAAGAATGGACAGTACTTTGCAAGAAGGAACAAGGCGGCTGAAAAGAACAAGGAAATGAAGGCCTGAAGATCGCCGAGCCCAGTTGGCAAGTTGCCGAGGGGCCTGGAGATCGCCTTTTATTCCAGTGTGCTGAGCCCTGAAGGAAAAGGTCAAGTTGGCGATGAAATGGAGCAGTCGCGCGTCGCCGATCAATTCTGCAAAGCAGTACCATATCTCCCAACGACTCAAAACACAAAGAGGCTGAAGGCTAAAGTAAGAAGACGATGAAATCAACCAAAAGTTGGATCGCCAAGCGCATTAGCGATCCCGACTAACTGCGTCGAATGGTCCTTCGCAACACAATTTTTCCAAAACTATAAATACTTGTTTAAATTTCTATTAATCATATCATATCACTTCTATTATTCAAACTTTTTACAGTTTTTGGAGAGTTCTAAGTTTTAGAGGGTTTTGGAGACTTTGTTCTAAGACCTTGAAGAATCAAAGGGTTTCAACTCCAAGAAATTGGACGTGGGTATCGAAGATTCTTCACTCTTGATGTGTTTTAAGACTTAATTCTTCATACCCATTTGATTGAAACTGATATTGGTATAAATTTTTATCTCTTTTACATGTCTAGCTAAAACCCCAATTCTTGGGGTGTGATTTTGTGAATATATATGGTTAAATTATCTATTAGGTCTTGCTTGTTGATGGTTTATTTGTTGGTTAAATGTGATTTCATTTAGTAGTTGTGTATGAACTTAATGGGATCTTAGTTGCAAATACGATTTCATCTTAGTGTTTTTGTGTTGCTTGAGAGAGAGGTCGTAAAACTAAGACTACTAAATTGATAACCGGTGGTATTGGGTCGACATGGGTTCAGCTCGAGAAAGTGAATCCTAGTCCTTCTCCCACACATTCAGCTCGAGACAGTGAATGGGCTAAGGCGGAGGCTGTGCTCAATGCGGCAACTCGGTGTTCCAGAGAAATCGAGTTTATTCGGGGTAAGTTACTCGAGAGAGAATTTACCCCCACTATAGTCTAGCCTAGTCACAAATGTTCAATAATTTACTATCAAAAACATGTACCCAATAGTCTAGTTTAATCCGTATTCCTATCACATCCCAAAAATCCCATCTCCATATCTCATTTCCTTATATTTTTACCTTTTTTAGTTGTTAATTATTACAAACCCCCATTGATAATTGACGCTTGTATCACCCCTTAGATTTAGTATGTTTTTATTTGTAAATATTTATAGCTATGACTAATTAGAACTTGATTTTATTTTTCTACTAATTCTCAAAACCACTCCATGTGGGAACGATCCCAACCCTTGGTTGGGTTATATCACTACACGCGATCGTTTTGCACTTGAACCGAAATAGTTCAGTTGAATATGTTTAACATCAATAGACACATATGGCATCACAAAAGACAAGGTAGCACCGGGATCAAGTAAAGCATATACATCAAGTTGAAGAACTTCAAACATTCTAGTAACCACACCCAAGCAGCTCTCTTGTTCACCTCTAGTCTGAAGAGCATAGAAATGATTTTGCTTAGGAGCATTGGAACCCGCACCACTAGTAGAGGATTTCTTTCCCTCTCTTCCTTTAGCCTTAGGCATCGGGAAATCCCTCATTTTGTGACCAGTTTTACCACAACCATAACAACAATCCGAGCAAGCCAGGCACTTACCATCATGCTTCTTTCCACACTTAGTACAAGTAGACATGGGCAACAAGGATCCACTACCATTTCCTCCTTTAGGCATAGGGTTAGACACCCTATCTTGGTTGAACTTTGGAGGAGCATTGGAGGAACCTTGACCGGAAAATCGTTTCCGGAATCTTGGACGACCTTGTCAGTCAGACCTTATGTTAGAGAAATTACCATCATCAGTGTTAGCCCTTTTTACCTCACTAGACCTTTCCTTGAGTTTCTCCTCCTAAATTTGTTGTGCATGTACAATGAGACGAGAGATGTCCATATCATGAATGAGCATGGCGGTTTGGCACTCTTTAACAACCATTTCAGTCACACCCAAAACAAACTTACTCATCTTAGTTCTAGAATCTGCAACCATTGTTGGAGCATATTTGGATAATTAGATGAACTTTAGAGCATACTCCATAACACTCATACTTCCTTGTTAAAGGTTAATGAACTCAAGCACCTTGGCTTCCCTCAACTAAAGGGAACATAACCTATCAAGAAATGCAGCCTTAAACTTCTCCCAATCAAGAGGACCCACATCTTTCGGCCTCCCTTCTTTTAATTGTTTATACCATATTTGAGCCACACCTTTCAATTGGTAAGCAGCCAACTCCGTATTTTCCACTGGCATAACTCCCATGATCATCAACACCTTATAGACCTCATCGATAAACTATTGAGGATCTGCCTCAAATTTGTAACCATGAAACTCCGGATGATTCATCCTTTTGAAATATCTCACTCTTGAAGCTGCCAAATTTACATTTGAGCTTGCAGGAACCACAACCTCCATATTATCTTGGGCCATATCCTTTTGAACCAACACTTGAAAAGGAGCCCTAAACTCCGCATTAGAAACATGTTCGGCCAAAGGGTCGATCGGAACTTGAGGAGCTTCTTGTTTCGCATTCTCCCTCGCATTCTTTCTAGCATAAGCTCTTCGGTTAGCAATATCCTCAAGAACATGGGATAAGGATTAGAAGAGAGACTTTATAGAGTTAAACTTTATCGCACGACTTAAGAGTAATGAAAGAAGTGGAGTTTGTTAATCATCTTGTAGCCTGTCATTCATAAATGTGGCATGCATCACACTCATTAGCAAGACTCTACTAGTCATGGCTTATGAGACATCCTAGGACCATTCTAAACGTTGTACTCTGGTTACCATGTTTTTCACGACACAAGGGTACCCCATATATGTAACATGGCGTATAGAACTCCGAAGGACTCCATACAAGCCACTTAGGTCTCATAAGATAAGAAATATAATAAGAAGAGTAAAACAATAGTCCAAGTCAAAAATATTTTAAAAACGAAAAAGCGGAAGTCTAAACTGATGTGTCAACATAGCCATCTAATATAATAGAATGAAATTGGGCCTAGCCCATACATCATGTCCAAAAGAGAAAATACATGAAAGAAACTAAACAATAAAATCTCCGTCCACGAAATAGGAGGACTCACCAAGAATGTGAATCAATCAAATCTCCCATTATCCACGAAACTGTGGACCTTGAATATCGAACCCTACATTTGGAAAAAATGTAGGCAGGAGTATGCGTTAGTACAAAACAATCCACTAAGTATTATAGCTACGCATAAAACATTTAAAACATGCTAAAAGGGACATTTCATTTCTTGACATTGATGCTTATCGTAACCAATGACACTAACCTACGGTATGAGTGTCTACGATCGTCGATAGTATAGTAACCCAACTAAAGGTTAGGGTCGTGTCCCAAGGAAGTGGTTTTGAGAATTGATACAAAAATAAAATTAAGCTCTAACTAGTCGTATCTAAAGATATTAACGAGTAAAATCATAGTAAATAAAAGAGGGTGACACGAAAGTGTCAAATATCGATTTAGGGGTTTTATCACAAGTAGTAAAAATAGCAAAAATTAACAAGAAAATCAAGTATGGGGAAATGTTCTTGGGGTGTGACCGCAATACAAGTTGAGATAAGTAGTTGGGTGCATTCTTTTGAAAGGAAATTTGTAAGATAATAGTGAGTAGACTAAGCTTTAAATGGAAATAGGTTCCCTCTCGGGCAACTTACCCCCTTTCAAATTCCTTCCTCTCGGACACCCATTTGCCATATGAAGACCAGCCTACCCCTTACTCCACTCTGTCTCTCGAGTTGACTGTTAGGATATGGGACTAGGGCTCACCCTCTCGAGTTGAACCTCATGTCGACCCACTCCTTAAGCCATCTGTCTAGTGGTCTTGGTTTCGCGACCTCCCTCTCGGGCAAGCCCAAAACACATAGGTGGCTTTATATTTGCAACTACAAACCCTTTAGATTAAACCACAACCACTAGGTGAAATCCCCATTAAACTACATCTAATCTATCAACACATAAGCAAGACCCAATAATAATATCAACACATAGTTGCTAAATCACATCCCAATAATGGGGGTTTTTAGCCACACATCAAGAAATAACAAAATACACCTAAAATAATAGTAAAATCAAATGGGTATAAGAAATTAAACCTTGATTTAAGCAAAGGAAGAAGAATGGAGAAGACCCACTTCTAACTTGGGGAAGATGAAATCCTTCTTTCTTCAAGTCTCCCAAAAACCTTCTCCAAACATGAGAGAAAAATATCCAAAAAGTACTATTCTATTCTGGAAATTAAAATAAAAGTTCGACTCCTCAAAAATTAATAACAAGTTTAGTATTTATAGACTACAGAAAATAGTGTTGGTGGATCTTTCAGCGAAGTTAGTCGATGTCGCAGAATGACTCGGCGACTCGCCCTTCTTCTGTTTCATCGTCGTTTCATGCTTGCTTTCAATATCTTCACGTTCTAGACCATTGGGTGGTAAAGTACTGCTTCGCGGAACTATTCGGCAAAGCACTGACTACTCCTATCATCGCCTTTTTGATCCTTTTCCTTCAGGGATTCGCATACTGGAACAAAGGGCGGAGTCCGTCCTTTCGGTGAATCGGCAAAGGTTCTTGGCGATACTCATGCTTCAGCTCTTCGTTCTTTTCAGCATTTTTGTTCCTTTTTGCGCCTAAGTGTCCATGCTTCCACTAAAACTTCAAATGCCTGAAACTTAAGAGTTTTCCTCAGATATTGAGACAAAATAAGCATTCGAGGACACTATTTCTATCAAAATAAATCCCTAAATGAGCCCAATTTGTGGACTCATCAACACCCCAAACTTAAACTTTTGCTTGTCCTCAAGCAAACTCAAGTTCAGCCGTTCAAAAAAGTGTGTCTGAAATAGTGCTACACAAGACTCAATCATGAGTGCACACAACAAGAATCAATTTACTTATGCAAGGATTAATTGTGTACTAAAAGATTCAAGTTGTGACACACCATTACCAAAGATTCTCATGATCGCATTACTTGTTATTTGTGCAGGTTCAAGCTCAACAAAAAGTATCTAAATGCCCTCACATGAAGAATGATTCCATATTCAGACTTAGAGGTTAATCAATTCAAGATCAGGAATCCGATGCAACGCTCACACTCAAAAAGATGAACATAATGCATGTTTTCACCCATAGGTTTGCCCTTATTTTCCAATGGACTTTCGATTCGGTTTACTCAAGATAAAAAAGGTCGTTCTAAGGCTTGTAATGGGGATGTGTGCAAAGGTATGGTCATTTAGGCTCAGTGGTTCCTTCCTCGTGGGATGCGGTATTCTCAAGACATTCCATTTTTTTCCTTTATCAATTCTCTTTCTAGTGCTTCTAAGTCACCCTTTTTTTCTCCTCCATGGATTGCTTGAAACCGGATTCCCTTCATACTTTATTCCACATTTAATATATATATATATATATATATATTTATTTATTTATTTATTTTAATTGAATTGAATTGAAGGGGTTCCATTTTTATGCAATACCATGATTTATGGGGGACTTTTCTTGCACTTCTTGACTTCTCCTTTTCGCTTTCACCACACCTCCAACTTAGGCTTTTGGCCTAAGTTGGCTATTCGGTAAACCACAACTCAAGAGGATTGTACGTAGTGGTTCAAGTAAAGTCTAGGGTTCATCAAGTTTCTTCCAAAGAAAGGTAAGGATCAAAGGGTGTTCAAAAGAGTTTCACACGCTCATGGGTAGGCCACAAAAGAGGTATATGTCAAATTTGGCTCACACTCTTTAAAATTGCCCAAGATCATATCAACAGGACACCTTTCTAAATCAGTCAGACTAACAAGACGAATTCTAGGTTTACTCATGCAAGTTTCAAAGCAAACTAATCACACAAGGCATCGACATTTCAGTCAAACTAGACTACACACTTTCGCTAGTGTGCAACGGTCATTACAAGAGAATCAATTTGATAAATGGCCAATCACAATGAGATGCAACAAGTTCACATATTGTCTATGAAACTTTATTTGGGCTCATCGTAGTCATACATTCATGTTCGTTCAATTGAGAGCACTATTCAAGTCATCGGTATTGATTGAAACCGACACTTAAATTCTTGGAAATGAACAGCCACATTTAACTCACGAGGGGTGGCAAAAATTGTGCGAAAAATTTAAAAATTTTCTGAAGGGTCAAAATCATTTTGCAATTAAAAGTAAATAGAGCCACGAGCTCAAACATCCACAGAAAAGCAGTTATTAAGACAATTATAAACAGACAACCCAAATGTATTCAAAACACAAATCACAAATAGCACACGAAAGGTGAGCCTCACCCCACCACAAAAAAATAGCAATTTATCCTCAAATGCAAGTAATGAGAATTCAAGAGGCAAGATAAAGAAAGATAGAGAGGGAGGTAAAAAGGGGATCCTAACTAATGAAGTTTTTTCCACCTGTCACGGCATCAGTTTAGTTTTTTATTTTTATTTTTTTCATTTGGCGATATTAGGTCTAATCGTCGAATATCTTGGTGATTCGCTAAGTGAGCACTCAACTCACACAGTTTTACAAAATCTGCTGTCATTCTGAAGATCCAAACGACGGTTTTCATCGAGATCGCCAAAATTGTCGGCGAATCGCAGATAATCTACAAATCTCACCGAGTTTAACAGATTTCAGTTTTTACGATGTTCTTAGTGAAACGGCGGATATGATCGGATTTGCCGACCCCTTCGGCGATTCACCGATAAGATTTATTGTTTGCCATCCTTCATTCATTTTAGTACATTTACCTGCACAAAAAACATACCATTTTATTATCGGGAAATAAGTACTGAAAATAATAAAATTGAAGCAATTAAAGGGATTTTGGGTTGCCTCCCAAACAATGCCTTAGTTAACGTCGCGGCACGACGCAACAGTGCCTTTAGGTGTCTTCCAAATATACCACTTCAACCAACGAAATCTCTTGACAATCTCCCAGATACAATTTCAGATATTGACTATTCACTGTAAATAGAGGTCCTTCCCGATCTTTAACTTCTATGGCACCATTGATGAACACTCGCGTTACTCGAAATAGTCCAGACCATTTGGATTTGAGCTATCCAGGAAAGAGTCTAAGTCGCGAGTTGTATAGCAGAACCCAATCTCCTACCTTGAAGTCTCGCTTGAGTATCCGAGCATCATGCCATTTATTCATCTTCTCTTTATAGATGGCTGAACTTTCATATGATCTGAGTCTAAATTCATCCACTTCGTTCAGCTGCTCTATTCTCTCCTTTGATGTTTTTGAGCAGTCCAAATTTAAAGCTTTGAATGTCCTTAATGCTTTGTGTTCTAAATCAACGGGTAGATGACAAGCCTTACCATAAACCAATTGACATGGAGACATCCCGATAGGTGTTTTGTAAGCAGTTCCATATGCACATAGTGCATCATCGAGTTTCCTAGACCAATAAGTTCTATTGACATTTAATGTCTTGGCCAAGATGTTTTTGATTTCCCTATTTGACACTTTGACTTGGCCACTTGTTTAGGGATGATATGGGGTTGCCACTTTGTGTTTCACCCCATATTTACTTAGTGCCATTGAGAACCACTTATTGCAAAAGTGGGATCCCCCATCGCTTATGATTGCTCTTGGAGTACCAAATCTGGGGAAGATGTAGCGTTTCAAGAATTGGACAACACTTTTTCCTTCGTTGTTTGGAAGTGCGATGGCTTCCACCCATTTGGAAACATAATCCACAGGCACCAAGATATATTTATTTCCAAACGATCTCACAAATGGTCCCATTAAATCTATCCCCCATACATCGAATAGCTCAACCTCTAAAATAGGAGTGAGAGGTAATTCGTGTCTTCTAGACACTCCGCCTTGCTGCTGACATTTAGAGCATTTCTTTACAAACTCATGTGCATCTTTGTAGAGTGATGGCCAGTAATATCCACTCTGCAGAACTTTAGCGGCAGTGTGAACACCACCATGGTTACCTCCCACTGGTGATGTATGGCACGCATGCAGAATTTCTACCGCTTCTTCTTCAAGAGCACACCTTCTGATGACATGGTCAGCACACTCTCGGAACAAGTATGGCTCCTCCAAACAGTACTTTTTAACATCAAATAGGAATCTTTTTTGTTGGTAAAAGGTCAACTCATCCGGCATTAGTCCACACACAATGTATTTTGCAAAATCTTCATACCATGGCGTATGTTTGAGGAATATTACAAATACCCATTCATTTGGGAAAGAGTCATCTATGTCAACCTCGTGCTCGACATTTTCCCTTGCTTCCAGCCTTGATAAATGGTCAGCCACTTGATATTTCACACCTTTTTTTTTATCATTCACCTCAAAATTAAATTCTTGTAATAGTAGTATCCACCTAATCAATCATGGTTTTGCATCTTTCTTTTCCATCAAATAACGGAGTGCAGCATGATCAATGTGTACGATTACTTTGGTGCTTAGAAAGTACACCCTGAATTTTTTAAATGCATAGACTACTGCAAGTAACTCTTGTTCGGTGATTGTATAATTTTGCTGGGCACTATTTAGAGTCTTGTTTGCGTAGTAGATTGGATGAAACAATTTGTTGCGCTTCTGCCCCAGCACAACCCCTAGTGCCATACTGCTGGCATCATGCATTAACTCAAATTATTCAGACCAGTTACGGCTGATGATGATCGGGGTGGATATTAGTTTCTCTTTCAACCACTGAAATGCAGCCATACAAGCATCATTAAAGTGGAATTTCACTTCCTTCTCTTGGAGTTTGCATAATGGGAGTGCAATCTTAGAGAAGTCTTTAATGAACCTTCTGTAAAATGTGCATTCACTAAGAAGCTGCAAATACCCTTTACTAAAATCGGCGGTAGTAATTTCTCAATGAGCTCAATGTTTGCCTTGTGAACCTCCATCCCCTTTTGTGACACCTTATGCCTAAGAACAGTACCTTCTTTTACGATAAAGTGACATTTCTCCAAATTCAGAACCAGATTTGTTTTGACGCATCTTTGGAGTACCTGTCCTACGTGAGTCAAGCATTCTTTGAACGTATCCTCTACGACTAAGAAGTCATCCATGAACACCTCCATAGTGTCTTCGACCATATCTGTAAAAATAGACAGCATACAATACTGAAATGTTGCTGGGGTATTACATAGCCCGAATGGCATCTTTTTGAATGCGAAAGTTCCATAAGGGCAAGGAAAAGTTGTTTTCTCTTGATCTTCCGGCGCAATAAAGATTTGATTGTAGCTGGAGTATCTATCCAAGAAATAGTACCACCCTCTTTCTGATAACCGGTCAAGCATCTGATCCGTAAAAGGCATCGAAATATGGTCTTTCTCGGTCCATGAGTTAAGCTTTTGGTAGTCCATGCATACTTTCCACCCAATCACTGGTCTTGTTGGCACAAGTTCTCCTTTTGTATTCGGGACTACGGTTATGCCTCCTTTTTTCGGGACTCATTGCACTGGCCTTACCTACTTACTAACTGCAATAGGGTATATCACCCATGCATCTAGCCACTTGATGATTTCCTTTTTTACCACCTCTTGCATTGGAGGGTTTAATCTCCGTTGATGTTCCACACTAGGCTTGCATTCCTTGTCGAGCCAGATTTTGTGAGTGTATATGCCAGAAGGAATTCCTACTATATCGGCTATTGTCCATCCAATCGCTTTTATGTGCTTCCGCAGTACTTCAATGAGCAATTTCACCTTCCTTTCAAGCAGATTGGCGGTATTAATTACCGGTAGAGTATTATTAGCTCCTAAGAAGGTATATTTGAGATGAGAGGGTAGGACATTTAACTCCAAATTCGGTGGTTCTTCTGTTGATAGTTTAGCAGGGGGACTTTCTCTATTTTTCAGATCGATATCCAATTTGATTGGATTCCTTGAATATGCTCCTAATCCTGATAAAGCAGCTACCACTTCCTCGTAACCCTGAGCTTCAGATTCATTATAATTATCAAGCACAGATTTAAGGGGCTCATTCTTGCGCATTAAATGACTCACACTTGACACTGCCTTATCTATCACATCCTCAGTGGACACCACATGGATGTTACTTGGTTGCTTCCTGGAATTACAAATATTGACGGTCACCTTGTCATCATTCACACAAAACTTCAATTTTCCACTTTCAACATCCACCAGTGCTCTCCCTATAGCTAAGAAAAGCCTTCCGAAAATAATGGGAATGCCAGCATCGATCTCATAGTCTAAAATCACAAAATCAGCCGAAAAGATGAATCGATCCACTGTTACTAAGATGTCATAGAGTATTCCGACTGGGTGCTTGACTGATCGATCAGCCATGAGGAGTCTCATTGTGGTTGCCTTTGGTTCACCCAAACCAAGTTGCTTGTATATTGCATAAGGCATCAACTTGATACTTGCCCCTAACTCACACAAGGCTTTAGCAAATTGGATCATGCCAATCGTGTACGAGATTGTGAATGCTCCAGGATCTTCTCTCTTAGTGATGGAATCATTTGTCATAATTGCACTGCAACTATGGGGCACCTCTATCGTTTCATATTCCAATCTCCTTTTCTTTGTAACCAGTTCTTCCATGAATTTGGTGCATCCCGATATTTCCAACAATGCTTCTACCAGAGAAAGGTTGATTGATAGGCTTTTGAATACTGACAATTTTTTTTGAACTTCTCATCTTCATTCTTCTCTTTCAAACGTTGGGGAAATGAGGGAGGTATCTTGGGGAAAATGACACTAACCTATGGTATGAATGTCTACGATCATCGATAGTATAGTAACCCAACTAAAGGTTGGGGTCATGTCTCAATGGAGTGGTTTTAGGAATTGATATAAAAATAAAATTATGCTCTAACTAGTCGTAGCTAAAGATATTAACGAGTAAAAACATAGTAAATAAAAAGGGGGTGACACGAAAGTGTCAAATATTGATTTAGGGGTTTTGTCACAAGTAGTAAAAATAGCAAAAATTAACAAGAAAATCAAGTATGGGGAAATGTTCTTGGGTAACGGATGTATGACTTTTGGAACTTGAACTTGTTGATCTGCTTCCTCTTGTGGTTCTTTAGTAAGGCCTTGTTGAATAATCAAATCTTGTTCATCCACACCTTGACTCTCTTCATGTTTTTGAGTATCATCATCTTCCATCATATCCCCTATTTCCACCTTGCCACAACGAGTAACCACAGCCAACTCTCTTTCATTATGGTCCATGGGTATTGTGGATGTTAATTGAGCTATTAACAGACTCAATTTACCTTCCAGCATTTTGATGGCATCCGCATGAGAATTTACTTTGATGTTCAATGATGAAAAGTCATCTTTCATTCATTTTAGCAGATCATCAGAGCCCTCAACTTTATCGAGTATGCGTGAGAACAACTGATTTAATCGAGGACTACTTGCACTCCGTTTAGATTTCAGGCTTTCACTCAAGTGAATATGGTCCTCGTCTTGACCATCCTACGCAACCCAATCTTGCCAATATCTCCTTGGTTCTTCTCCTCTATGAAATCTCTAACCTTGATTCCCACCCCGCGATTGATAGTGTGTGTGGAAACCCTCCTCGTATCTTCTGGAGTTCTATCCTTGATTCTCCTCCAGTCTGGAGTACCCAGAAGAAGAACCCTCCTCAACTCAAAACACCCCACCTGTCCCCTTCATATGTTCTTGTACCATATCCATTTGAGATAACATCTTCTTGATGTTTTCGTCCCTTTCCCTTTCTCTTTCGATCTGTTCTTGCATTAATCGGAAGCATAGTGGGGAGACTTGATCATCTTTGGTATACCATGCTTGGTTTACTTTAGTCATACCATCTAGGAGAAATGAAGCTACTTAAATGACTGTAACATTATTCCACCTTGCACTAATTGATCAGCTATTCCTTCATTTATCGAGTCCAGTCTACGGTAGAAGTATTGGAGAAGCAACTCACCTGCTTACGCATAGATCTTTTGAACCTTGTCCATGACTCGTGAATTGGTTCACCCTCCTGTTGCTTGAAATTCATGATATCGTTCCTCAGCTTCATCATTCTTGATGGGGGAAAGAATCTTTCGTGAAATGCTATAACAAACTCTTCCCATTATCTAATGGAGTTGTTCGGGTGCTCAATCAACCATTTAGTGGCTCCCCCAGTTAACAAAAATGGAAATAAGTGAAATCACATGGATTCTTGAGATAGGTTCTTGAATGATAAAGGAGTGCACACTTCCACAAAGCTTCTTACATGATCGTACGAATCTTCATGCTCCAACCCTCCAAATAAACCTCTCGAATGTATGAGTCGGAGTGTTGCGCTGGTAACTTCGATCAATAAATTCCCGTCAGCTTGTGGCATGCAAGTTTCACCCATCTCACCCATGTCGGCAGGATGATAAACACTATTAGCATCGTTGATGTTGTCTCGATGAAAAGCACCACCTACAGAGTAGCTTGCTTGGCAGCTATTGTCCTCATTTGTACTCATATGGCCTGTTGTGGCACACAAATAGTCAAAACAAAACTGAAAATTAAATTAGCAAATTACAACTAAGAAGAGCAAAAATTCTACTAATCTAAAAATTCTCAAACAACACTCCCTGGCAGCAGCGCCATTTTGATGCTTATTGTGACCAATGACACTAACCTACGGTATGAGTGTCTACGATCGTCGATAGTATAGTAACCCAACTAAAGGTTGGGGTCGTGTCCCAACGGAGTGGTTTTGAGAATTGATAGAAAAATAAAATTAAGCTCTAACTAGTCGTAGCTAAAGATATTAACGAGTAAAAACATAGTAAATAAAAGGGGGTGACACGAAAGTGTCAAATATCGATTTAGGGGTTTTGTCACAAGTAGTAAAAATAGTAAAAATTAACAAGAAAATCAAGTATGGGGAAATGTTCTTGGGGTGTGACCGCAATACAAGTTGAGATAAGTAGTTGGGTACATGCTTATGAAAGGAAATTTGTAAGATAATAGTGACTTGGCTAAGCTTTAAATGAAAATTGTGAGGTTGAACTCTATTTGATGATAGATAGTCATAGTTTGAAACTTTAAGTGCACAATTGAACATTGCATGTGTAGATTGAACCTTGTGTGAATTCATATTGAGTCTCAATGAGCACTATTTGTAGACATCCCTGTTGACCTGATTGATCTTCTTTTTTACTTGAGGACAAGAAAAAGTTTAAGTTGGGGTGTTGATGAGTCAGGAATTTCGACTTATTTAGGGCTTTTTATTCAATGTTCTAGTGTCATCAATTCCTATATTGTGCTCATAAATTATGTTAATATGTTAATATGCAACAATGAAGGCTTATAGGCAAGGCAAGGGCATAACAATGTTTAAAGGAGCGAAAAAGTTTGAGAAGCTGAAGAAAAGAGAAGCTAGAGCTTGCAAAAGCCACTTGGTGACTCGCTGAGTAATCCTCGAGCTCGATTAAAGTTCCAGGGAAGTGGCCCTTGTTCCAAACCAACTTGTCTAGCAAAAGTACGATTCAATGACTTGCGAATGGATCAACAATCGCATTCTTGCTCGCCTAAACTTTAAGAATAATTTGCTGCAGGAGTCGGGCCAAAAGTTGAGAAGAAGCACAATTCGAGAGTTCTCCGAGTTGATCGTCGACCTCGACTCACCTCACCAACATCGCTCCGTGTTGTGTTTTTGGGAACATAGAAGTTCATATTTTGAAAGAAGAAAAGGGGATCCGACAACGATTATTCTCGAGTCTTTTGAGAGTTTTACATTTTCACAGTGTAAAACATTCATGGAGAAGATTTGGATCTGGAATTGGATATTATAGGATTTTAGTTTGATTTTGGCATTGAGTACTACAGATTGTTAGCAATTAAGATGGAAAATCTTGTTGGTAACGATTTCTTACTTTCCTCTATGTTTAGCTAAAACGCGTTACCTTAAAGGTGTGATTATGTAGTTGAATGCATTAATTAGCTAATGGGTATTATTAATTCCTCATTTTAATGTTGTTTTGAACTGGGATTAATTGTGTGTTTGTGTTTTAATTGATAAAGTTAACAGAAGAGCGGATCCAATACCAAGACGCTTGCGAGAAAGGGCTGGATGAGCAACCTTCTATCTTGCCTCTATACCAATATAGAGTGGCTTGCTAACTAGCCAATTAAGAAGTCTTAGATTTACTAGGGTTAAGACATCCAACTTCGGAGATCTAAGTAAGTTCCATCATCTGCCTCTATCTCAAATGATGTTGCAAATTCAATTACAGCTTGATTCTCTATGCTTGCTTGAGAAAGAGGTGTTAGAGTAGAATGATTGATTGATAGTTGTATTGAATGTGTGTTTAAAATTTGGCTTGAGAAAGTGGGTTTCATTGCGTATTTACAAACCTAGCTTTAGAAACTGGGTTAACTAAGGAATTAGGTTTTTAGTAGTGTTAAGCTTGTTAAGGTTCGCGAGAACTCACTTGAAACATGATAGTTGATCGAGAGATGGATATTGTATTCAAAACCTAGCCTACCCACTGAGATTCAAAAACTTGAAATAATTAGTATTTAATCATTACGCGAAATTTAACATTCAATTGATTACATTTCTAAGGTCTAATCTCTAATTTTTTAATTCTCGTGTTAGTTGTTTTTTTTCACAAATTGGTTACTAAATCCCCCCATTTGATATTACTCATTAAAGCTTCATGATTTTTTTTTTTGTTGAAAATCTTTGCTTCTTCAAACGATTAGAACATGCTTGTACTTCATAGTTGAATTCTTTACTATATCACTCCCTATGGCATTGAGCCCCAACTCTTAGTCGGGTTTATACGTGTTAGTGACCGCCTATACTTTGAATTGGATGAAGTGTAGTTGAGCGTTACCAGCGACTCACCGAATGGACTTTGGTATCGCCATTTTGTGCCAATTTTTTTTCTGATTTGTTCGATAACTTTCAGCAAGCCCTCTATGGCTCGCCAAATGGTCTCGGTGATTTCCCGAGTAGTTTGATGGGTTTTCCTGCAATTCTTTGAAAATGATATTTCGCTAACTCTTTGAAACCATATGCATTTTAGTTGTGTTTTTCTAGCGATATGGCTAGACCAAAGCTTGATATAATAGGTCCAGCACTCCGGAATAAGGTAAAATGGGTTATAATCGTAGCAGAGGTCACACCTTTCCGAGTTACTCATCCTAAACATCCTCATAGGGGTGTGGAAGGCAATGGGAAGAAGCAGGCTCTTGCAAGTTCTAATTCGAGTTCATCGAACAACATGGCCATCAACTTAACTCATCTACCCTCCCCTAGGTCTAAAAGAGATTAAGTTGTGCGGTCCAGGACTGACATACATACCCCAACAACTAAGGGAGAGTTTCTCAAATGGAAGCGCTTAGATTGTGATCTAAAGTAGTTCATGATCCTTTAGCTAGAATTCCAACACTCGAGACGCCTCCAGCACCTACAACATCACTGGCACCTAAAGTGCCCCTGGCCCCAACACATCTTCCTCATTATATGAATCGAATCAGAGTCGCTAGCTTGCAAACTATCTTGGAGGAGAATCGGTTGTCTAGTGATAGTGTTGTGGACAGGTATCCCATTTTTGGGAGACAGTTCATTTCCGCAAGTTCCAACAGTTCACCAAGCCCCAAAATCCATATGTTTCTTCATGGGTTCGGGAGTATTATGCAAGTTATGCGATGTTGATCCCGACAGGGAAGAAGAAAAGTGGGTTAATGGAACTAGAAGATTACGTTGAGTTGTGGGGTAAGAATGTATTGTGCAGTGAAACCGATATTAATGATTTGTTGGACTGTAGTACATGCTCTCTCCATTGTTTGGCGATAAGGTCAAAACTAAGACGCTAGAGAATTTGAAAGGGTGCCTTGCCCCGTTGCTGAGGGATATCACACCTCCATGGCTGTATGTGGGAGGTATGATTGAGAAGAATGATGTGAATATTGCATCCCCATATTGGTTAGGGCTGTATTTTTTATCAGGTGCAACTGAATCTCGGGGAGATAATTTTACAAGAGATGGTGATAAGGGCAAAACAAAACCAAACCTCATTGCCATTTCCAGTGTTTATTAGTCAACTGTGTCACTGACCTGGTGTGCCCTTTGTGGCGAAGACATATACTAAGGTGTCTCAGGCATTGTTTAATGATATTGAGAGGATTGAAGCTGAGTACACGAAAGATGAAGCGAAAAGAAGAAAGAAAGCTCGGGTAGACAATTCTTCGGTGGTCGATGTAGAGGCCATGGAGGCCGACACTAAGTCTACTCCGGAACTTCAGCCAATAGGTATACCTAACTCCTCCACTTCTACTGCATTTGTTTCTGCTACTACTTCCCATACCCCTTTGCCACAGGCCATGATATTCAAAATGGGCAACCTTGCCTATTCGGCTGATATGAGGGCCTCGAGGGTAGAGGTTGTTGTGCCATGGATGAATGACTGAGTGATAGCTTCGGCATTGGCTCTCATTCGAGAGGAATTTAGAGTACAACAGAAGATGTCACGACCTAACGGTAGCCTCTGGATATAACATAGAGTATAGAACCCCATAACTCCATACAAGAAACTTAGCTCTCATAACATAAGAAATAGAACGATAAGGGTAATAGTCCAAGTCAAAACATTTTATAAAAGCAAAGCGGAAGTCTAAAATACTTGTCTCATCATAACCATCTAATACAATAGAATGAAATTGGGCCTAGCCCATGCATCATGTCCAACAGAGAAATACATGAAAAGGAACTACAACAATGAAAATCCATCCTTTAAGCATAAGGACTCACCAAAGCTCAGAATATCTCAAGTCAACCTCTAGCCATGAAGTTGATGACCCTACATTTGGGGAAATATAGGCAAGAGTATGTGTTAGTACAAAACAATGTACAAAGTATGATAGCCATGCATACAACATTTAAATCATGCTAAAAAGGGGAATTTCATTTCATGACATGCAATTGACCAAGCTAAAACATGATATAAAAGAGTTAGAAAATATAAGTCATAACGTCATGGTCAATGCAAGTTAAATTCATCTTTAAAACCTTTGAACTCATATGTGATACTTCTTAAAGTAACCTTATTTCATTATTAATGTGGGGAATTATCCTTCACCTACATAGAGACCATGTGAGCTATAACATGATCCCTCGGTGTCTCCCACACCGAAAAGGGTTGTCCTACTTGCCAATGTAAGGACCTTGAACTTCTAGATTAGGTGGATCAACTAGCTAATGTCTCTTGAGACAATAATCCTATGGGGGCACATAGGTAAGGGATAATTAGAGTTCTACTAGAAACCCGACCTCTACTAAGGGGGAGCTTCCATCTTATGAGATTTCATATAGAAACCCGGCCTCTACTACGGCAGAACTTCCATCCCATAATCAATATCCACTCAGTGCTAACCATAAATCCCACAGAATAGTCATTTCTTAACTTGACTTCATTATTCACTGAAAGGTTCCCTTGGGCAACCAATCCAAACTAGTTTTATTAAGATAACACTTACTCTTCGATTCAATTGCGTGAGAAAGCCTTTCAACCTAAGAATTCCTTCTATGTGAGAAAACATTTTACATCATGCTAGTATGTGTTTATGAGAATATCCTTTCACAACACAACATCATCATTGGTACTTTACTCTCAAATAAGCCTTAAAACATTTGCATAAATTTCATAAGAAAATGCACAAGTCCTTAATTTACCTCTTGAGGTTCAAACCCCACTTTCAATCATCAAGACTTAGAAAACATGGGTTAAATATGGATTTCATCATAAATACATATAAAACTTTCAATACGTGCTTAATTTAATAAAAATCTTCTTTGAAGATCAAAATCCCACATCATATGATTCATATCTTGAAAACATGGGGATTACATGGATTCATGGGGAAATCATCATATTTTATCAATTCATGCATAAAAAATCATAATTCAATCATTTAAATTAATAATGAAAAGAACCCTTGATAATTAAAGAAAACCCTAACACAATGGGGGAATTCTACCTTTTGAAATAGAGGAATTTGGGAACTCCATGGATGAAAACTATTGATACGCTCAAATTACACCTCACTAAAGAAGCATAATCGATCGTTATCAAGTAAAGAACCCAACTTGTAGGTTGGGGTCGATCCCACGAGGAAAATGGTTTAGACTTTACTTTAACCAACAATTATATTCAATTAATCAAATTACTTCCAGAAACAAGTAATTAAAAGGGGGGTGTTGTGAAACAAATTGTAAGAAGTCAGTAAGTAATCAGTAAACAAAAGTCAATTTTGGTTGTTATCAAGATGAGAGAATTAAATAGCGTATACGTGTTCCCCACAAGCTCATAACGCAGTAATCCTAATAATAGTAATCCTTTCATGGTGTACTACATGCAAAGTGATAAGTTAGGTATCTCTAAATCCTTGGTCTAACATCTCGAGAATTTCAACCCGCACCTTGGTCTGGCTAAGTGTGTATAATTTACTAACCCCTACCTTTACCTCATATTAGACATCATAATCGATGTTTGGCTTAGTTATTACTTCACACCAATCGACACTAGCTTATTAGATAGTATCACACTAAATCTATGTTGATAATTCTTTTCTTGTTGATTACCTCCTTGGTCCGGCAAGTAGCAACAAGGCGAATTCAAATGCATGCACTTGTTAAAAAGACTTCTAAACGAAAGAATTATCAATGCATGCAAAACACTATTCAAGAATTGCTTATTTACTATTCATACTTTATTAATCGCTCATGGTTCCCACAACCCTAGTTGTGGAGTTTAGTTACCCATAATTATATGAAAACAATTCATTGTTTTAGATGAAAGAATTATGAACTTACGTAAGAAGAATAATAAACCCAGAAATTCAACATGAATTGCAACACCAAAATCTTCAAAACGAACTTAGGAAATTAAGAATTGCTAAAGTTGCAAGTTAATCTCCCAAGTCAAGACCTAGAATAAAAATAATAATGTCTAACCCCAAAAATGAGGTTTACAGGCCCTATTTATAGAAAACAAGTCCTAAATTAAAAGGGAAACAAAATAAGGAAAGTTTGTTTAGGGACGCGTCTTCATTCCACGAGACTGTTTCACGGATGGTCAATGGATCTTTGGTCCGCGCGTCCCTTCTGTTAGCCAGGACTTAGAGAATATTTCAGCATCCAAAAATTAGCTTCTCTGAAGCAAACGATGGAACTGTAGTATGGACCGTAGATCGATCTACGGTCCGTCAATCCCCTTCCGTAGCTCCACACTTAGAATCTTCAAAAATCAGGTACTGCAACCCTCGCAGTATCAATCTACGAATCAACATTAAGGTCTGTAGATCCATCTACGGACCATCAATAGCCACCATGGTTCCACACTTGGTCAGATTTCCCTTCCATACCTTTCCTGCTGTTCTACGATCACCATCTACGGAGCGTCAATGAACCTACGGTCCGTAGATGCCTTTTTCTGCATTTCTTTCAGGTGTCTCTTTACTTTCGCGCCTGAACATCTTTCCTGCAAAATATGATTAAAACACATAAAACCAATACAATAAGGCCCTAGACACATACAACTTGTAAGTGAAATGTATTAGAAATACCGTAAACTCACGGTATATCAACACCCTTAACTTAAATTCGTTGTTTGCCCTCAAGCGACGCACTAAAACTCTAACCGACACTTGTATAGAAGCAAGCATTTCAAGCATAAGCAATCACATGGCTCTCCATTCCACTCACTTTCTGGTTGGAAACTTTTTTCTCTTAGAATGGACAAACTAATTCATGCGGATCAAACCATGACAACGATCGACCAACCAACACACAACATACATTGTTTCACTATCACCAAAGTACAAACTTTTCAACAAGGTAACTAGTGCTCTTACTTCAAACGAAATACCTTTTCTTCCACACAATGACTATGAATTTTGAGTACAAGGATTCATTGAACACTCACGCTCAGAAGTAACTTCAAGTACAGTTAGCGCTAAGTACCATAGGCTTGCCCTTATCTTCACTACTTAGACTCTTCAAACTAGATTCTAGGATCACTATAGGACTTCTTGGCTTGTAACGTAGGATCAGGGTAAGGTGTGGTACATTTGGGTACTTCTTAGTGACTTTATGCCCTCCTTGACATTACACAAGGCTTTCAACCTCTTTTTGCCCTATTTTTGCCATCCTACCTGTCACGCCCCAAACTCGAGGGGCGCAACTGGCTCCTAATGCCAAAACTCAGGCCCGAGCCGACCCTGCTGAACCATTTGCTACTAGCGCATGGCAGCCACACACAATCAAGAAATCAAACAAGTATATCTCGGCTTAAAACTAAGCCATCGGCCGGCAAGGTCCTATCAACTGATTTATAAAAGAAACAGCTACTCCCAGGAGATCATATAAATAAATAGCCAACTAGCACAGAAGTCCTGATTGGGCCATCGAGGCCACCATGATATCTATACCAAAACTAAAAGCAGGTATATATCA
>JAJOOH010001220.1:0-65445 GCA_029582605.1 Solanum gracilifrons | reverse complement strand
CCTAGAGTTCAGTTAGTTCTTCAGATTCTCATAAACTGTTCAGACCTAGGGTTTCTAGAATTTTAAGATTTACTGTGATTATGGTTACTTTGATATAAATAACTTGTTTCTTGATAATTTAGTATAATTCCATGCATATCACTCAGAATCCTAGCTTCTGAAAATTTATTCTAGTTCATGAATTATACTTACTAGGCCAACAAGATAGAAATTCATGCTTCAGATTTCAAATGCCATATTCTCAGTATATAAATGTTGCATTCTCAATTAGAATGTCAGTGTTTTGAGCTATTCAGTATTTAGTGCATTTTAGATTCATGAATATTCAATTGGTAGTAGACTTAGCATGGAGTTTGACTAGGGTTCAATGTACCTTAAAGTCCCAGAACTACGTGCCCCCGTAGGTTTATAAGTCCCCTCGGTTGGGCATCAGATTTAGTGATCACCCCACAGTCATGCCTATATTCCCATGGCAAGGTATATTAGGTCCTCTTAATGGGGCGTATATATCGGACTCCACATTTAGCTCACGTAGTTTATGTCGGTTAATAGTAGCTCCCACAGTCAGACTCTTATTGCATTGACCATGTTTTCAACATTTACATCAGTATACAGTTCATCATGTTATCTTCATGATTAGTACTTGGTCATTGAATCCAGTTTAGTTCTAAGTTAAACTTCAGTACAATTTATTTCTTTGTTCAGCTTACACGTATATTGTTCAACTTACCATATCTATATTCTGCATGCTCAGTACTAACACTTACTTGTCATCATACTTCGAGGACAATAGACATGCTTTACTTTTCAGTCTTTATTTCAGTTTTAAATATTGTTAGAGTTAGTTGGGGGCATGTCTCAGCAACTCAATTCAGTTAGAAGCTTTTCAGACATAGTAGTAGATTTATCTCGAGTTGTTAAGTGTTGTTTCAGTCATCACTAAACTATTATTATATCTTATATATTCAGACTAGTTGGATTTTTTCCCATATTAGATAGTCATTGATTTTAGCTTCCGCATAATACATGATTTTCTTAGTTATATTTACGTATGCTTGTGATATGCCAGACTCAAAGTTATCTTGGGGTCACTTGTGATCCTAGGTCCCGTGTTACGTCTAGGGGGTAGCCTCGGGGTGTGAAAAACATGGTATCAAAACATTATGTTCAAGAGTCCTAGGGTGTATGAAAACTGCACTGAGTAGAGTCTCTTTCATGGGTGTTAAGAGTGCCACATCTTTGAGGGGGAGGCTATGAAGTGTTTTAACAAAAAACTTGCTCTTCTTTCTATTCTTATCGTGCATGAGGTCTGATTCAACTTCTCCTTTCTAATCCATTGTTGTACATTTCAAATCATTCCTCCTCGTAGATCTAATGCTTAAAATGTTAATGCCTGCAATGCTAAATGAAGTTTCTTTAGTCCTAAATCATGAGGTTATGAATGTAGAGTTCTATAACACGATCCAACTATTAACTTAGATAGTATCCAACCAGGCAAATCAGTAGGGGCCAATTCCTATAAGCCATTCAGGTGGATAAGCTGCAGCTAGGGTTCAAGACTTTGTTCGTATGAATTCGCCAGAGTTTCTAGGGTCGAAGGTTGGTGAGGACCCACAGAATTTCATTGATAAGGTCAAGAATATTCTTAAGGTAATGCAAGTGGATGATATTGATAGTGTTTAACTAACATCCTATCAACTTAAGGATGTGGCTCATACTTGGCTCACGCAGTGGAAAGACAAAACGGGTGCAGATGCAGCTCTTGTGACTTGGGATTGTTTATCAGAGCTTTTCTGGATAGGTTCTTACCAGGGGAGTTGAGGGAGGATAAGGCCCAGAAATTCATGAACTTGAAGTAGGGTTTAATGTCAGTCCAAGAATACGGGCTGAAGTTCACCCAGATTTTGTTTGGAGTATCCGATCTGGTGAAGACCAAGTGCAGAAATGTTATGTTGCTAGGGGATATGGATATCTCAAAACTAATGGACATGCTCAACAGGTTGAGGGAGATAAGTTTAGGGAAATGGCTAAGGACAACAAAAAGCCTAGAACGGGTAATTATGAATACTCTCAGCAAATGTCGGGTGGTACAAATTGCTCACAGTTTCAACAGAGGCCTATAGTCCAAACACCTTCATCAGCTAGCACTCCGTACCCCAGGTTTTGATAGGATCAAAAATCAAGGAAATCAGGCTCTAAGTCTCACGGAAGTGCTTCAGGTATCAAGATTGTTCCATCTTATCCAAAATGCAGTAAGAACCATCTGGTGAGTGTCTTGTTGGCAGAGATGGGTGTTTTGGATGCGGTCAGTATGGTCATAGGTTAAAGGATTGCCCTTCTACCAGGCAAGGACAAGGAGGTAACAGGGCTCAGTCTACTACTTCAGCAGCGCCAACAGATTGCCTCATTCAATAGGGTGTCTCGTTTGGTACAGGTGGTAGTTAGCGCCAGAACAGGTCGTATGCTCTCCAGGCTCACCAGGACCAATAAGATTCTCTCGATGTGTTCACTGGTACATTAAGAGTCTTCCATTTAGATGTTTATGCATTATTAGATCTCGGGGCTACACTTTCTTTTGTAACTCCGTATATAGCAGTAAATTTCGGTGTTAGTCCAGAAACTTTCTCAGAACCATTCTCAGTCTCTACTCTAATTAGTGACCCAGTTATAGCTAGACGGGTATACAAAATTTGCCCAATCACAATTTCCCAAAAAGTCACCTCAACAAACCTTGTAGAGTTAGAAATGGTAGATTTTGATGTCATTCTAGGCATGGATTGGTTACATTATTGTTATGCCTTAGTCGATTGTAGAACTAGGATCATTCAGTTTTAGTTTCCAAATGAGTCAGTCTTAGAGTGGAAGGGTAGTAACTCAGTGCCTATATGTCGATTTATCTCTTACCTTAAGGCCATGAAAATGATTTCTAAAGGGTATATCTATTATCTTGTTCCATTTAAGGATTCAAACTCTAAAACACCAACTTTTGAGTCAGTCCCTATCGTAAATCAGTTTCCAGAAGTGTTCCCAGAAGACCTTCCTGGAGTTCCTCCCAAAAGGGAAATCAACTTAGGAATAGATCTCCTTCTAAATACCCAACTCATTTTGATTCCATCTTACAGAATGGCTCCAGCTGAGCTAAAGGAATTGAAAGAACAGTTGAAAGACCTTCTAGATAAAGGCTTCATCAGACCCAACATCTCTTCAAGGAGTGCTCCAGTGTTGTTCATGTGAAAGAAAGACGGTTCTCTCAGGATGTGCATTGACTATCGTAAGTTGAACAAAGTCACAATCAAGAATAAGTATCTCATCCCCAGGATTGATGACTTGTTCGACCAACTTCAGGGTGCTAGTTGTTTTCTAAGATAGACCTCAGATCACGGTACCATCAACTCAGAGTCAGAGATAGTGACATCCCAAAGACAGCCTTCAGGACTTGGTATGGCCATTTTGAATTTGTAGTTATGTCTTTTGGACTAACAAATACTTATGCAGCTTTAATGGACTTAATGAACATGGTGTTCGAACAATATTTGGATTTGTTTGTCATTATTTTTATTGATGATAATTTCATTTATTATCAGAGTGAGGAAGAGCATGTGACTCATCTGAAAGTTGTTCTGCCAACTCTCAAAAATCGCCAGTTATTCACTAAATTCGGCAAATGTGAATTTTGGTTATAGTCGGTATCTTTCCTTGGTCATGTGGTATCCAACAAAGCAATCCGAATAGATTCTCAGAAAATTGAGGAAGTAAAACACTGGCCTAGACCCACATCTCTGACTGATATCACAAGTTTCTTGGGTTTAGATGGTTATTACAAGAGGTTTATTGAAGGATTTTCATCCATAGCTTCCCCATTGACCAAGTTAACTCAGAAAAAGGTCAAGTTTCAGTGGTCAGATAAGTGTGAGAAAAACATCTTACAGCTGAAGACCAGGTTGACTACATCTCTACTCTTGACTCTACCAGAGGGTTCAGACGGTTTTGTGGTTTATTGTGATGTAACTAGGGTCAACCTAGGTGGTGTATTGATGCAACAAGGTAAGGTCATAGCTTATGCTTCTAGGCAGCTTAAGGTCCATGAGAAGAACAACATGACTCATGACCTCGAACTTGCAGTAGTAGTGTTTGCTCTAAAAATTTGGAGACATTACTTGTATGGTGTTCATGTTGTTGTGTTCACAGATCATAAGAGCCTCCAATATATATTCACCCAGAAAGAACTGAATCTTCGTCAAAGGAGATGGCTTGAATTCCTCAAAGACTATGACATGAATGTGCTTTACCATCCGAGTAAGGCCAATGTAGTGGTTGATGCTCTCAGCAGACTGTCTATGGGTAGTGTAGCACATGCTGAGGAAGAAAAGAAAGAGTTAGCCATAGATGTTCACCAACTTCCTCGCTTAGGAATTTGTCTTACAAACACGTTAGATAGTGGTGTGATAGTTCGGAATAGATCAGAATCCTTATTGGTAACGAAGGTTAAGGAAAAACGGGATAGCGATTCTATATTACTTCAGTTGAAAGGTGTAGTTCATCAGAAAAAAGTTGAGGTTTTCTCCCAAGGAGGAGATGGTGTATTTCGTTACCAGGGTCGCTTATGTGTCCTAAATGTGGGTGAGTTGAGGCAGCAGATCCTTACAGAAGCCCATAATTATAGATATTATATTCATTCGGGTGCCACTGAGATGTACCGTGATCTAAGGGAAGTCTATTGGTGAAACGACATGAAGAGAGGCATCACAGATTTTGTGGCTAAGTGCCAAAACTGTCAACAGGCTAAAGTACAACATCATAAACCAAGAGGTGTGATTCAAGAGGTTTGCATTCCTACATGGAAGTGGGAAGTGATAAACATGGACTTCATTACGAGTTTACCTCGTACTCGCAGTCAACTTACTTTTAGGCCATCAAAACTACAAATTCGGTGAAGGACTACGCCAAACTCTACATCAATGAGATAGCCAGGTTGCATGGGGTTCCCTTGTCTATCATCTCACATAGAGGTTCTCAGTTTACATCCTATTTCTGGAAGTTGTTTCAGAAAGGTCTTGGTACTCAAGTAAATCTCAGTACAACATTTCATCCACAGACGGATGGTCATGACGAGCATACCATTCAGACCTTAGAGGACATGTTGAGAGCTTGCGTAATCTATTTCAAGGGTAATTGGGATGATCACCTACATCTCATAAAGTTCACCTATAATAACAGCTTTCATTCTAGTATGAAGATGGCCTCTTATGAGGCACTGTATAGATGTAGATGCAGATCTCTAGTTGGCTGGTTCGAAGTAGGTGAAGCAACCTTGATTGGGCTAGATTCGGTTCATAAGGCTATGGAAAAACTTCAACTCATTAGAGATAAACTAAAGACAGCTAAGAGTCGTCATAAGTCCTATGCAGATGTGGATAGAAGGGACTTAGAGTTTGAAATTGATGATTGGGTTTTCCTGAATTTGAAATCGATGATTGGGTTTTCCTGAAGGTGTCACCCATGAAGGGGGTGATGAGATTTGGCAAGAAAGGGAAGATCAATACCATGTATGTAAATCCTTATAGAATCCTGATAAGGTTTGGTAATATTTCTTTTCAGTTAGAGCTACCAATAGAACTAGCATCGGTTCATCCAGTCTTTCACATTTCCTTGTTGAAGAGGTGTGTGGGTGATCCGGCATCGATAGTAACTTTAGAGAGTGTGGTTGTGAAGGATAGCCTCATTTATGAGGAGATTCCAGTTGAGATATTTGACCGTCAGGTTCGTAGGTTAAGAAATAAGCAAGTCTCTTAAGGAAAGGTTTTGTGGAGGAGTCAATCTGTAGAGGGAGCTACTTAGGAAGCAGAAGCAACCATGATGGCCAAGTATCCTCACCTCTTTTCTTCCGATTTCGTTTAAGCTTGATGTAATAGTTCCTCTTAAGTCTCTCAGTTTACTCTTATGTAATTCAGTATTAGTATCATGTTCCCTCAGTTATCATTGCATTTAAGCATATTTGCATCATTCATGTAACTCAGTTCAGTGAAATATTAGTTTAGTACTCATTTGGTAGGGATTGCAACTCTTTCCCTCCAAACTCAGCTTGTTTAGACTTCATTCGAGGATAAATGTTCCCAAAGGGGGGAGATAATGTAACACCTCAGATTTGGGAATATGGAAAAAGTGCAGCTTTTAAATATCTGGTGTCAGAACCAACAGAACCCATTGACGGTAGGTGGTGTGAGACATGGTTTGTAGGTAGGCCCGTGTTGGCTAATCCCATTTTCCAAAATTTTAATGTTTTAGTACTTAGTGACGGTTCACCAGGACGGACCGCCCTCCTATCCAGGAATCGTAAGTAGGTCTCGTAGGTGAGTCCTAGGTTTAGAGAAATTTCAGGGTCAAAGTAGAGACCCACAGACCATAGGTAAGTCCCGTTGTTTGAAGGCCTAGAAAACTAGTCTCTGACACCATCAACGGTCGACCAGGACGTTATAACACCCCAGAATTTTTTTTAACTAAGACTCGAACTATCCTTCATTGTAAGTAGGATTTTAACGAGGAATTTAAATCTACTTGAGTGTTAAGGTCATTAGAGGTAGTTCCTTGAGTTCCAAAAAGAACTACAGAAAGTTCATTCAAGTCATTCCTAAGCCCCTTTAAGTTTTGGGTCAACTTCTAACAACCATAACCTTCAATACAGGATGATTTAGGTGTCCCATAAGATATCAAATAAAAGGCCTTTAAATTATCTTTACAACGCCACCAAGTTTGCTAAATTTCAAGCTCGTATGATGGAGATATACCCATTTGAAGTCGGGCTATCAAAATAAGGAAATTTACCCAAAAATAGAAAGGGGTATTTTGGTGTTTTCCTTACCAAATCAGATTTATTTCATTTTAGTAAGGTTTTAGGGGTCTAATCTGATTAGGTTCAGTTTTATAATCCTAATATACGCAAAGGGTTTTAGTTGAGAGTTCAAGAAGAGAAAAGAAGAGAAAAAATGAGAGGATCATAGCCTTCATCGAGGTTCTTGAATTTTGTTACGGATTTACGCCATGGGTTGAATCTCTAAGAGGTATGTAAGCTTCCATAGTGTTGGGTTCGTTCACCCACACGTCAATATCGTTATTTTTAGCATAATTTCATTCTCAAAATTTGAAGGAATTGAGTTATTGATAAGTGTTCTTGAAGTTCATTCTAAATCTTGTTTTGTTGGGGTTTTGATGAATTCTTGAGATGAAATTTGTTGATTTGAGAGTTTTTATGAGTAGATTAGTGTGTACTTAGGTTGGGTAATTAGATCTATGGAAAACATGAAAAAAGAAATTGATTAGAAGCGACTTAGGATCAGAAAACGAGAAGAAAAATTCGTCAGGTCGTTTTGGGGGAGAGGTGGCACGACGCTCCACTGAAGCGCCAGGAGGGTTTGCACGCCGTGCCATCAGTGCGCCAAGATTGAACCTCTGAACTTCAGGGGCTGGCACCCTGCACCAGCAATGCACCAGGTTTGCTTGCCCCCACCCATTTTCCATCGTTTATCCTGTCTGAGTCCTTCCAAAGTGTACTAACACTTCCTATTGATTGTACCTTCTATAAATGACTTCTAAACATCTAGAAATCATCCATAAACATAAATCATAACTTTGAATCCATAAATTCAAGGTAGAGTTAAGATTCGAGTCTTGAGAGTTATTTTGAGTCTTCTGAGAAAGTTCATTTGAGTCTTTTGATGAGTCTTCTACAAATTCTAATAACATGTTAAAAGACTCGAGTAAGTGAGTATGAGAATGAGGAAAAGGTATTCATGAGTCTACATTATCATCACGAGATCCTTCATATCATGAACCATAACTCTTGAATTCATAATTCAAATTCAAGAGAGAGTTAAGAGTAGAGTCCAAGAAAGTCTTTGAGTCCAACTGGGAATCCTTTGAGATCAACTATCGATTTGAACTAAGTTTTTAGGAAGTAAGTATGAGAATGAGAAGAGTCATTTATATGATTTTCATGTTGTTATGTAGACCCTCGAGTCGAGTCGTTCAAGCCCATAAATTCTACATTAATTCTATAAGTTGAGTATCTTCGAGAAGAGTAGTATCTTCAAGTTCTAAATCTTGAGTATTGAGTTCCTAATCCTTTTGAGATTATATTCCTAATCATGGGACTATTAGATGTAACCTATGAAGTCCTTGAGCTGAGTTGTTCATGCTCATACTTGTTGATACCCAATTTTGACCCGCCTCGATAATAATTAGTTTTTGAGCTTCTTAATTTTCAAACGATTTAGAATAATTAGCTTTATAAAATTCAAATAGTTTCAAGGTTATTTTAAGTAATTTCAATCGGTTTTTATAGTGTTTTTGAATAATAAATATATTTCATATAATAATATACGTAATTAGTATTTTTTTTTAAATGTTGGCAAATCATATCAAAAGATTTGTACTTTGTTTAAATAAATATTTATTTACTTAGTTCTAGCTTGAACTATAGTTTTAATTTTGAATTAATAAGTTTATAGGTAAATCGATTAGTTTATGGTTAGGTCAATTATTTTATTCCGTTCAGATTAAAGAGCTCACAAATTAAGTATGTTAATTTGTCTTATTTGAATTCTAGCCGAATCTTCCTAAAATAATTCTTTTGGTTACCTCTTTAATTTGTTGGCTAAATTGTTAACTAATTTTATTACAATTTTGGCCAAAATCTAACATGTTATTTCCAACCCATTAAATGACCAATTTTGGGCCTTGTATCTACAATTCTCCAGCCCAACATTTCATTAACCGTACAGATTCCCTCCTTCTCCTTTAGTTTCCAATTTAGCCTCCCCAGCCTAACTACACCCGATCCAGCCCACAATTCCAATACTCAAAATCCCAGCAGCCTATTACAATACAATGATACAACAACAACAAAAATAACTAGACAACCCTGTGCATTGTTCTTCTTCGTCCAGCAACGCCAGCACCCAGATAACTCCACAATCGTGACCCAACCCAAATTTTGTTCCCAAAGAAGACCCAACAATGTGAATACGAAAGAAACAACAGTGACAAACGACAGAGCAACGGTATATACACGGCATCAATCGGCAGACGCGTCCAACATATCCAGTACGATTTTCTCATCGTCTTCGTCTTTTGCCTTAACAGTGAAATTATACAACAGGTACGCGTATTCGCCCTTTCCTCTTCCGGAATAGGGCGAAAATCTCAGAAAAAGAGGTCTCCCTAAAATGGTGAAAGGTTTTTTTTTAAATTTGAATTTATTGGGCCTTGATTCCCATCCGGATTGTATCCTTTTTCCCCATTTTTTGAACCCTAATTTTCCGCTATAAGTACTCTATTTTTCTACTGGTGTGGAGAGAGATTTTGGAGTTGGTAATTTTTTAACTAAAGCACATAGAATAGCTTAAGCAAGTAGTCACAAAGTCCATACGAAAAATACATTCGAAAGAGGAGAGAAGAGTTAATTTTCAGGCTCTTATTCTTCAAGCTTGTTTGTCGTCGCTCCCCTAAGTTGATTCGAGTTCGAGTTGACGCCCGGGTCTCTCGTTTGCTGTCCATAATCCGATTTTGTGGTGGTAGAAGCTCTGCTCAAGTTTCTCGTCTCATTTCGCTGCATGAAAAAAGGTAACCTTTCTTCCTCTTACAACTCCCTCTTCGTCCCTTTTTCCATTATACTCTGTCAATGTGGTAAAATGTTATTTCTCTTTGGCTGGTTTGTTGATGTGTATCGTTGAGGTTTGGATAGCTTGAATATGTTGTGCCTATGTTTTTTATGCGACCTTATGATCTAGTTCCAATGTTGAAGCTTAAAGTTCGTTGTCCTTACTTTAGTTTTGTTGATTCTGCGTTTGATTTGCATAGAGTTTATTTTGTTGTCTTCCTCATTTGTTTTGAATGCCGAATTTGTCTTCTTATGCTTATGGTTGTCAAGCGTCAGTTTCTTCTTCATTTTAGTTTGTTAGTATTGATGTCGTTATTCTTATAGGTCTAAGATTTCGGAATCGATTGATACGGCAAATTACTTGTAGTGTAGTAACATGCTTATTCCTATAGTTTAGTTTTATCTATTTTCTTGAGCGTCTTCGTGTTTTCATTGCCTAATGTGACTTGTTTAATCGATTGTGTACTCTCATGCTCCTTAATCGTGTTGTTTCTTGGTGCTTTGTTCTCAACTTCAGCCTTTAAATGTCCTTTTTTTAGTTTTCGTAACTAATCTATTTCGAAAATGGCATCATCTGTTCTGGTAGTAATATTTTTTTCTTGATGATGTCTAGATAAATGTTGAAGCATGTCTATCCTTCTTCGCATTCTTTCATTTATTTGTAGGCGTTAAAATCCCTTTTTACGTTCTTGTATGAAAATTATACGATTTCTATGTCTTACCTCTTAAATATTGCTATAATGATTAGCGTATGTTTAAACATTTAGGCTCTGTTTAGCATTACATAAGTTGTTTACTGTTTTTTTAGTCATAGGAGAGCATGAGATGTCTCTTTCTATTTTATTTGGTGTCCACTGTTAGTTCAAAAGGGGAAAATGTTAGTTCATTTATATTTGTCATTGTGTCAAATAAATGTTTTGACTTGGTGATGTTGATTCTTAACAAGAAGTATGTTTTGCCCCTTCACTCTCTGCTACTTACTATTACTAGCATATACTTACTCTCTAATTCTTATTGTTGCCTTACTATTTGTATGAACAATTGTCCAAAGTAATGTGGTCACTAGGGGATTATAGTCTAGTCACAGTAGTTTGGAAGCTTTAAATAAGATATTGATTTAGTTATTACTGGAACTTTAAAATTGCTTAGTTTTGACCATAGCTTCTAATAGTCTAAAGACATTGAAGTGTCATTTCTGTATGGATCTAAGTCCCTTGAGGACATTCATCATCTTTTATCGTGCTCATATTAGAATATTGTAGTATATAAATATTAGAATATGGTAGTATATAAATTTTAGAATATGGTAGTAGATAAATATTAGAATACGGTAGTATATAAATTTTAGAATATGGTAATAGATAAATTTTAGAATATGGTAGCATATAAATTATGTTTTATTTGGGTGTTTTTCTTATATTAGTCATGACTCTTACTTACTAATCTTCCTTCCTCTTTGGTTGCATGTGAAATCTGCTCGAATTCACCACGAACACACTCATTTCCCTTGCATTCCGAGAGAGCCATAAAGGCTCAAATTCCTTTAACGAGTCAACCGGCCATTGAAAATCGACGTACAGGTCCCAGAGTTGAAAAAATATTGAAGCAGATCGGAGAATCGAGCGATTAGGCCAAAGGCCCACTCTTAATTCCAAAACAAATTGTATTTTGTTATTTTGGGCCTAAGCCCACTTATTTGCTATATTTGTTAGTTCTTAGGACAGGTGAAAGAATTGAGCCTAAGGCCCAAAGATAAAAAAAATAAATATGTTTTTTTTATGTTAGGTTAGGACAGGTACATGTGATTCAAATGAGCCAAATATCCAAAATGTAAAATGGGCCCAAATACTAACCCTGACGGACAGGAAAACCAGATTTGTGCCCAAGTATCTTCCCCCTTTGCTTTTATTGTTTTTATTTACTTATCAAAATCTGCTACTTAATCCTAAGGTTTTAAAAATTCAAATCCCCGAAAGACACCCATTTTGAATTAATTATTTAACTAAATTATTCGTCTTTTATTTGACTTAAATAAATAAATAAAGAAGTTTACAAAATATTTCGCTTAGATAATATTTCAATATTTTTCTTTTTCTCCAGTAAAATGGTCCTAACTACAAACAGTTGAATTTTGCAATTCAAGCTAAGTTAAAATTGTTTTAGCCAAATAATTAATTGCCGGATAACCGCGTATTAGCGGACATTTCGGATGCTTTCAAACCCTTCCCAAAATGCTAATAAGAATCTCGAATCCTCTTAATAGTTTTCAATAGATTTATTGTTTTGATCTATTTGAAAATGAATAGTTTTCATGATTTTACTTAAAAATTGAGTGGCGACTCTAAACCAGTCTAATTATATTTTTTTAATAAAACAAATGGAGACTCCGCTGGGGACTTGAATGGTTATAAACTTAAGATTAATTTATTTGGCTACGTGTTTTAAATGTGTACTTGTTTTATTTATCGTATATATTAAAATGTGATATTCATGACATCCGATTCCGTCAAATGGCAAATAGATTGCATTAGGGAAAAAAGCGGTTACGTGGCTTACCACGGCTATCCTTCAGAAAGAAAGAAAAACAAGTTGAATTCTTTGGAAGTGATAAACGAATAGTTGACTTGTGGTCATCCAACGTCATTTATTAGACTTCACCCCGTTATTTGTCCGACTCGGGTAACTGTCACTTCTAAACCAATTCTAGTCAACCTAGAGTAGAGCAAAACCAAATCCAAATCTAAGCATCAGCATAAGACGACTTAATACCCAAGGCGTATTAAGTCCATTAGTAAACTCGCCAAAAATCATGTCCAAGGTCCACGACCTAACGGCATATCATATTATTTGACATTTGAAATATATATGTTTGGGAACCCGATTGTTGCCTATTTGGGGGAGGGAATCTTAATCGTGCTTTATTTTATATGTATGGATCGATTTCCCAAGTTCGACATCGTAGTGGATGCCCCAGTTCTGCTCAAGATGTGGTAAAACGACCTCAATGCGTTTCACAAAATGGACCTCAACAAATATGTAGGGGCCCTAACAAAACTCATTAATAGGGTTAGGTGGCCTGAGCTGATTGAAGTCCTCACGGGTTATTGGGACAACGATAAAATAGTGTTCCGATTTGGAACCATGGAAATCACCCCGACAATTGAGGAAATTTGGGATGGAATAGACACAGTCGGTACAGGGCTTGAAGGAAGAGTGAGAAGATGGGAAAACATCCTAATCCCTAACAAGCCTACTCTCGAGGATATTATAAATTGGCTCGGATTAAGAAATAATTACACCTTCTGGGCCGAAGGTTTTAGCGTTTCTTTTATGGATCTCTATGTTAGATTCGGGAATGCAAACTTTTATACGAATTACAATCAAGAGTTCAGGGTTATCTTCAGAGAATGCGATGGGATCAAATCCTTGGCATTCGCTATTGCATTATTGGGTACTATGGTTTTTGCCCAAGGCCCGAGCCTTAGTATCAACACCCGAATATTTATGCCCGCGAACACTCTGTTCCATGGGTATGAAAACCAAGGGCAAGTGAAGTCTTATCCCATCGCGCCTGTCATCCTATTCGACATGTACCGTGCTTTGGGAAAATGCAAGAAAGGATATTGTTACTTTCAGGGCAGTAACCTCATCCTTCAATGGTGGATAATGAGTCACTCGGTGTAGGGACACAGGACTCAAAAGCTCCATGCCCTCAATGAGCATAATGCTCTTAAGAATTTGAATGATATGATGTTCTGGGCAGATTTGGAAAAAAGGAGAACCAGAGAAAGATGGGCTCAGATTTTCTCTGAGTTGAGGGAAGAAGATGTTCAGTGGATGTTCGACCCTTTCATTTCGAAAGATGTCGTAGTATGGGGCGACAGACAACTTGTGCTTCCTCTACCAGGCATTCGGGGTATCCGCCCGTATGCACCCATTCGGGTACTGAGGCAGTTCGGAAGAAGACAAACTACACCCCTAAACTCATACTATTGTATCTATGTGTTCGACATCGGGGACGACAAAGTGCATGAGGCTTCAGAGATGCTAAAAGAATGGAAAAAGATTGTACGAATGAATAAAGACACCATTGCCGCGAACCAATTTAATGTTGGGTATGATGAAACCTACAAAGCTTGGTTGAAAGGCAATATACAAAGTATCTCCTTCCCAGTTCCGAACATTTACCGCAGTGTGGAAGACAAAGAGTCCAAAGCTTTGATATAATTAAGAGAGGTTAAAAGGGAAGATCAGGAAATGTACAACAAATTTCTTCGAAAGCAAGAGGAGGATAAATACGCCCTCGAGAGTGTAACTCAAGAATTAGAAAGCTTGAAAAGTGATTTGGGAGAGCTCAACTTATGGATTGGTGATAAGAGAAGTGGAATATATTTCGAAGACTGGGAAGAGAAAGGCCGCCAGAGCGACGGATACTTACTAATGATTCAATATAGGCTTCAGGATCTCATGGCACAAAATAAGAGAAGAAGAACAGAAGCGAGACCGTCAGGAACCTCCTAGTTGATTTCGCCCCTATGTGGGTTTTTATGCGTATTTGTTGTTATTTGCCCCTGCATGGGCTTGTGTTTCTTGTATTTTGGTACTCTTTTCAAATGACCCATGCGTGGGCCTTTTCTTTTGTGTTTCCCGTTTATTCCCTACTTTCCCTGCTTATTTTCACTTCTTGAACATCATTTTATATGCGAAATTTGTTTTAGGGTAACAAAATGGTTCAATTCTACACATACATCTTTCAAATACGCTAGGCCTACCCTTGGTACAAAAGGGCCCCCTAATTGTTTAGGACGCGCGATACATGTTTGTGTGCTTTAAACTGTTTATGTGATTTGTTACTTTGAATGAGAACATTTTTAGCCCACTCTTTTTTTAAAAAATTACGAAAATCCCTACAATACCAAATACAAGTCACTACCAAAATTTCTGACCAAAATTCAATGAGTCTTGAGTTTCTCAGCCAGAAATAAAATTCTACTACCGAATCCTAAAACATTACTCTGTCATCTCAGGAAAGGTAAAATTGCTCCTAAGATGGAAAAAGGCAAGAATGTCGAGGTGAAGACAACTGAGGAGAATTTAAGGATGAAACTGTGTCGATTCAAACAAGAGATTCGAGAGATGGGAGAAAGAAGAATAGAATTGGAACTAGCCACCGCAGCTGCGCAAGCCAAAAGCGCAGCACTAGACGTGGAGTTAGCGGCTAAGATGGCAAGATATGCTATCATGAACGAGGAGACGGTTGCTATGCGAAAGGAACATGATGTCTTTAACGATGATATAACCATGAGGCTTCAGAAAATGCGCAGAAAATGCTCTTTCTTCGGTCAAGAAGCCAATAATGGTCCCGAAGATACTCACCTTGGAGCTACTAAAAAAGATACTGAAGAGGAAATTGTCTAAAGGCCTCCTCGCCAGGGACGGTGGAAAGAAGGGAATGAGAACATCGCCCTCGAAGCATATGAGTTTACCCCCCGTGATTAATGTGACAATCGGAAGAAGAATGACTTGGATGGAGGCACATTTTTATCTTTTAGAAGCTTTATTGTCCTTTTTTCACTTTTCTTGTAATCTTAAAAAAAAAAAGATAGAATGAATGAAAATGAGAATTCCCTTTGTATTCGAACTACATAGGGCCTGAATTCTCCTTGTGAGATACGTAGGCAGCCTTTCAAGGCCCTGGCCCCTATTTTTTTTAGATTTTCTTTTCCCCCTTTTTCATTCTACAATGATACATTGAATTCACATCAACAGATGCCGAGAGATGCAGCAAGAAAACCTTAGTTCAACGCAATTTGACCTTTCTGAGTCAATAGCCCCAAAATAAAACGAGCAAATTCCTGCTTGTTCAAAAAATCAGTCCCTATTATTCGTGGGTTAACACGTCCTCAAACAAAGCTACTCTTATGTGTTTATATACCCTCTATATGATATTTTGCAATAGTTGTCCTGAATCAAAACTAACAAATTTGCCTTTGAGTTGTTTTCCTTTACAAGTAGTTAGAACTGATCTATGTTGATAAGCTGGCTGAACACCCCTATTTTACAAGATCAAAAGGCCCTACAGATTCCTTCCCCAGTCAAAGTTCTCGGGAGGGAAAGTCAACAATGGGTGATACCAATGAAGAGACAGCCTTATCGATGTTGTCGTGGCTCAGCCCGTCATTGCTGATCAGAACGAAATAATTATACAGTTAATGCAGCAGATCACCGAGATGAGGGTCGAAATGCAGAGAAGGAAAGATATGCCTAATCCCGGTTTTGCTTTCAATGCTCCAGCAGACGGAAGGCCTCCATTTCACTTTCCTTTTTCAAACGCAGAACAAGCCCAAAACCCACCCTCCAATCCTGCTCAGAATCCCTCAATCATCTACCAAACCACCCAAAATCCCCATTATGCCTTCGCCTCTTACCAAACACCACCTCCTCCCCAAAGTATCAATCCCAAAGCGCAACTCCCTTATCAAAATGCCAACCTCCAAGCTGGTCCTCCCCCTCAAAACCAAAACGTTAACCACCCGCGCACTTCCCTCCATCATTAAAATCAGTATACCTACCCCCCTAACTTTCCCTCAAAACTATCAAGCCCCTCAAAATGCCCAAAGTCCCTCCATTGCCTCACCCCTACCTCAAAAAGCCACTTTCCGAATCCCGACCCCCAATTATCATGACACCAATGGTTCTGAGCTCGACCACTATGAGGAGCGAGAGAGAGAGTAGAGGTCAAAGGAAGAGGTCACCAAGATGGATATGAAGGAAGAGATCTGAAAGGCCATGAAAGAGTTACACTGTATTGCTGAAGTCGCCGGTTTGAGTTACGAGGATTTATGCATCCATTCGAATTTGGACCTCCCGAAAGGGTTTAAGGATCCAAAATTTGGCATTTTTGGAGGAATAGGGAACCCCTTAGCACACCTAAGGGCCTACAGTGATCAACTCGTGGGAGTTGGAAGAGATGAAGCTTTACTGATGCGGCTTTTCAGCCGAAGTCTGAGTGGAGAGGCTGTGGAATGGTTTACATCTCATGAAACCAGACAGTGGCCTAACTGGAATGCTCTGGTTAAGGACTTCATCGAACGATTCACCTACAATGTAGAGATAGTTCCTGATCGTTATTCTTTGGAAAAAATGAAGCAGAAATCCAATGAAAGTTACAGAGAATTTTCATACAGATGAAGAAAAGAGGCAGCTAGAGTTTGGCCTCATTTGTCTGTAAAGGAAATTGTAGAAGTATTTGTGCGGGTTGAAGAGCCCGAATATTATGATAGAATTATGTTGCTCGTTAGAGCAAAGTTTGCTGAGATAGTTAAAGTAGGTGAGACTATCGAAGATGGACTAAGAACCGGGAAGATTGCCCGTGTCGCTGAGTTGCCCGGATCCTCGGGTTTGTTGAAGAAGAAAAGAGAAGATGTGTATTCTATCTCTTACGAGGGGAAGAAGACCCTAAGGAAATCCTCATCATACCAAGGTCGTTCCCAACCTTCACAAAGTTCGTACCCGACTTGTTATGCAAAGGCTGATTACCAAAATACCCCTCCCCCCAGTTACCAAAATACTCCCCCTCCTAACCACCAAACTCCCCCTCTTATCTACCAAACTCCCCCTCCAGTTTACCAGACTCCATCTCACCACTACCGGAACGTCTCCCCCAACTGTGCTAACGTTAAAGCAAATTACCAAACTACTTCCCCAATGTATCAAACCCCAGCTCCAGTTTACCAAAATACCCCCTCAAAATACCAAGCTCCACAACCAAATCACCAAACCAACTCATATTCCAGATATCAAGCCCCCCGTCCAAACGCTCCAAATTATCGCCAAATGCCTCCACCTCAACAAGGCAATTACAATCCCCCCGTCCTAAATTTGAGAAGAAGCCTGCTAGAAATGTCACATCGCCCATCGAAAGCCGAACAAAGTTATTCAAGCGATTAACTGCGGCAGGACATATTCATCCAGTGGGGCCCAAGCCGGTTGATACTAGCTCAAAGTTTTACAAGCCTGACCAGAGGTGCGCATATCACTCCAACGGTGTTGGACATGATACCGAGGACTGTATCAACCTGAAGCATAAGATCCAAGACCTGATTGACCAGAACGTGGTCTCTTTTCAGACAGTCGTACCCAATATCAATAGTAATCATTTACCAAATCATGGAGGCATCACTATCAATATGATAGAGACAGATGATGATCGGTGCGTGACAAAGGCAATAGTTTTGATTGCTCCTGATGAACTGGAAAGGGTTGTAGCCTCGTTGAGCATTAGAGAGAAGAAAGAGTTTGTGATTCTTACACCCGAGAAGGATGTTGCCCTGGTCCCAAGAGAAACTCATCCCAACCAAAGTTTGTGATTGAAACGACTGCCACCCAGGGTATAACCAGATCCGGCAGGTGCTACACACCAGAAGAGTTGGCTCAAGGAGGGCAGAAGAAGGATCAAACAAAAATGCTTATCAGTGAAGCCGAAGCCGAGGAGTTCTAGAAAAAAATGCAGCCAAAAGATTATTCGATTGTGAAACATTTGGAGAAGACGTCGGCTCAAATTTTTGCATGGGCCTTGTTGATAAGTTTGCAAATGCATAGGCAGGCTCTGATGAAGGCTTTGGATGATACTTATGTGCATGTGGGTACCAAAAGTGACAATCTAGAAACCATGATAAATCAGGTCATTCGAGGACACCGAATTAGTTTTATGACGAAGAGTTGCCCTTTGAATGCAGGATGCACAACAAAGTTCTGCACGTCACCACTATGTGTCGAGACAAGATAATAAATCGCGTCTTGGTCGTTGACGTATCTGATCTTAATAGTTGCCCACTTTCAACTCTGAGGCAGCTGAAATTTGACCTGGGAAAGCTTCACCAGAACCAAGTCAATGTGAGGGCTTTTGATGGAGTGCAAAGAGACGCATTGGGTGCAATAAACTTTGATATTTAGGTGGGTCCTGCGGAATTCAACGTGGAGTTCCAGGTGTTGGATATCAACACCAGTTACAATTTGCTTCTGGGAAGACGGTTTATCAACATGGTTGGGGTTGTGTCTTCTACCCTTCACCAACTAATGAAATTTATTTGGAAGGACCATGAATTGGTCATTTATGGTGAACGGAGCCATTCCAATGGGTATGCACCGATCATTGATGATATCTCTCGAGGTTGTGATTTCTACACGGTGGAGCTGGTAAATGCCACCGGTGATGACTTGGCTCCACAACCTCTTATAACTTCTGTGTACAAGATGATTGCTATTGTTATGCTCCGGAGCGGTTTCGAACCAGGTTTTGGATAAGGGAAGCACTTTCAAGGAATTGTCGAGCATGTCCAAATTCCCGCCAAACGAGCAAAGTTTGCTTTGGGGTATGTCCCCACAGATGATTAAGCAGAGTTGAAGAACAAGAGGGTTGATCAAGCATTGTCCAGGCCAATTCCTCATCTGTACCAGTCATTCCCGGTGCGAGGATATGTCAATGATGATGGTCTCGAGAGAGGAATCTGAGGCCTTTTCCAGGAGATTGGTGTGGTCATTGAATAAGAGGCTGGAACATCGGGCATCCATGATGCAGAACCTGAGGAGCAATTGCGAAATTGGATCTCCGCACCACTCCTGATTTCCCATGCAGCTTGGTAGAAAAGACATGTGTTTATGTTTGTTTTTACAATCGGTGGTAGTCTGGAAGAGGCCCGAGACCCACCTTTTATGCAATTTTTATTTGTTTGAAGTTTTTAAATTCCCTTGTGATGTTTAAAAAGGAAAAATGGCCCTTGGCCGTGGCCAAAGTTTTATCTGGTTTTTTCAATTTAAATGAAAGCCTCTTTTATCAAAAAATTGTTTACTTATCTATTTATATTTTGTTTTCCTGACTTTGTTTATTATTTCAGTAATATTAAATTAAAACCTGCCAATATCATGTCATGTCATGACCCAAATGAGTAAAATAAGGCAAGTGACGAGGAATGAAAGGATTACGAAGAAGAAAATGAGGTACCCAATATGTTGCCGAAGATTTTTGACAATTTGAGAATCAACACAAACCGAATATAGAAGAAACCAAAACTGTCAATCTCGGAGATGAGGAATGTGTTAAAGAAGTAAGAATCAGCATCCATCTGACTGAAGCTCAAAAAAGGGACTTTGTTTGTTTGCTTAGAGAATACATTGATGTATTTGTCTGGTCTTACAGATATATTCCAGGGTTGAGTACGAATATGGTGTCCCACCATTTGCCGATTAATCTAGATTTCAATCCAGTAAAACAAAAGACTAGGAAGTTCAAGCCTGAGTTGAGTTTAAAGATCAAAGAGGAGATTACCAAACAAATTGAGTCTCAAGTAGTGGAAGTGATGCAATATCCGACTTGGTTAGCCAATGTTGTTCCGGTTGCCAAATAAGACAGAAAAATAAGAATTTGTGTTGACTACAGAGATCTCAAAAAAGCTAGCCCAAAAGATAATTTTCCATTGCCAAACATCCACATTCTCTTTGATAACTGTGCTAAGCATGAGATGCAGTAATGTGTGGATTGTTATGCAGGTTACCACCAGATCCTGATGGATGAAGAAGATGCAGGATAGACAGTTTTCATTACGCCTTGGGGTGTATATCATTATCGGGTGATGTTGTTTGGTCTCAAAAATGTCGTTGCTACTTACATGAGGGCTATGACAACCATATTTCACGATATGATTCACAAGGAGATCGAGGTGTATGTAGATGATGTCATAATCAAGTCCAGCGAGAGTTCGGATCACTTGACTCACTTGAGGAAATTCTTTGATCATCTACGCTGATACAATTTGAAGTTAAATCCCACCAAATGTGCTTTCGGAGTGCCAGCTGGCAAGTTGTTGGGGTTTATAGTCAGTAGAAAGAGCATTGAGCTTGACACTTCCAAGATCAAAGAGATTCAAGAGTTACCTCCTTTGAAGACCAAAAAAGAGGTGAAGAGTTTTCTAGGAAGGTTGAACTACATAAGCCGGTTTATAGCTCAATCCACCGTGATGTGTGAGCCCGTCTTCAAGTTATTGAAAAAAATATGCTTTGACCAAGTGGACCGGAGAATGTCAAACTACTTTTGATGCCATCAAGAACTACTTGTCCAATCTGCCGGTATTGGTTCCTCCGCGAGAAGAGTGTCCATTGTTGCTATATTTATCGGTCTCAAATAACGCATTTTGATGTGTGCTTGGTCAATATGACGAAACTGGGAAGAAGGAGCGAGCCATATGTTACCTGAGCAAGAAATTCACACCATATGAGGCTCGTTACACTCTTTTAGAGAGAACATGTTGTGCTCTGACCTGGATTGCTCAGAAATTGAGGCATTATTTGTCTTCTTATACCACATACCTTATTTACAGAATGGACCCATTGAAGTATATTTTCCAGAAAGCAATGTCGACCGGGAAGTTGGCTAAATGGCAAATGTTTTTGAGTGAGTTTGATATTGTGTATGTGACCCAGAAGGCGATAAAAGCACAAACATTAGCCGATCATCTTGCGGAGTATCCAGTTGATGAAGAGTATGAACCGCTCAAGACTTATATTCCTGATGAAGAAGTATCATTTTTGGGTGAAGATATTTCTGACGCATACCCTAGTTAGAGAGTATTCTTTGATGGAGCGGCGAACCACCAAGGAAGGGGTATCAGAGCAGTCTTAGTGTCAGAATCTGGTCAACACTATCCTATGGCGGCTAAACTCCGATTTGATTGCACAAACAACATGGCAGAATACGAAGCTTGTATCCTTGGTTTGAAGATGGCCATCGACATGAATGTTCATGAGTTCCTGGTTATTGGAGATTCAGATTTGTTGATTCATCAGGTTCAAGAAGAATGGGAAGTGAAGAACCCAAAGATCACACCGTATGTGCGGTATATACAGAAGTTGTGCAAGAGATTTCGTAAGATTAAATTCAGGCACACTCCCAGGACATAGAACAAGTTGGCCGATGCGTTTGCCACCATCGCATCAATGATTTAACATCCCGATACAAGTTATATTGATCCAATGGATATAGCGGTAAAAGAGAAGCATGTTCATTGTTCACATGTTGAAGCGGAACCAGATGGTTTGCCTTGGTATTTTGACATCAAGAGGTATTTAGAGACCGAGACTTATCCTGAGAATGAAACGTTCAACTAGAAGAAGTCGATACGCCGTATGGCCCTCAATTTCTTTGCAAATAGGGATATCCTTTACAAGAGGACTCCAAATTTAGGTCTTCTCAGATGGGTTGATGTTAGTAAAGCTGCAAAGCTTCTGGAACAAATACATGCCGGAGCTTGTGGTACTCACATGAATGGGCTCACTTTGGCGAGGAAGATTCTTCGAGCCAGCTATTTTTGGATGACTATGGAGCGTAATTGTTGTAAGTTTGTGCAGAAATGTCATAAATGTCAGGTGCATGGAGATCTAATTCGAGTGCCGCCTCATGAACTCAATGTCATGAGTTCACCTTGGCCGTTTGTAGCTTGGGGCATGTATTTCATTGGTCCAATAGAGCCAGCCGCCTCCAACGGACACAGATTCATTTTGGTTGCCATTGACTATTTCACCGAGTGGGTAGAAGCAGCTTCGTACAAGTTAGTAACCAAGAAAGTTGTATTTGATTTTGCTCGCAACAATTTGATATGTAGGTTTGGAGTGCCAAAATCTATCATCACTGATAATGGAGTGAATCTTAACAGCCACTTGATGAGAGAGATATGTGAACAATTCAAGATTACTCACCGAAATTCGACCACTTATCGTCCCCAAATGAATGGAGCTGTAGAAACTGCCAACAAGAACATAAAGAAGATTTTGAGGAAAATGATTGATAATTGCAGAGGTTGGTACGAGATGTTGTTGTATGCTTTGTTGGGTTACCGAACGACTATCAGAACATCAGTTGGAGCTACTCCATATTTGCTAGTATATGGAACAGAAGAAGTTATACCTGCAGAAGTTCAAATACCTTCATTGAGAATCATCCAAGAAGCTGAACTGAATGATGTTGATTGAGTCCGCAAGCGGATCGACCAGTTAACCTTGATTGATGAGAAGAGAATGGTTGCTGTCTGTCATGGTCAACTGTATCGACAGAGAATGATTCGTGCTTTCCACAAAAAAGAAAGAGCCAGGATATTTGAAATCGGTTAGTTGATTCTCAAACGCATTTTTCCTCATCAAGCTGAGTATAAAGGGAAATTTGCACCAAATTGGCAAGGACCTTACATGGTTCGCAAAGTGTTATCTGGAGGTGCCTTAGTCCTGTCGGAGATGGATGGCACCGAATGGTCGAAACCGATCAACTCAGATGCTTTCAAGAGATTTTATGCGTGAGGTTTCAATTTGTATTTTCTGTCATTTCATTGTAATCATTCCATATTGCTTGTAATCGCTTCGTTAAAATTTTATCCCTCTGTAATGAACTACATCTGACCTGAATTCTCAAGAATGAGATACGTAGGCGGCTTATGTCGGCCTCGGTCACTCATTTATCCCCTTTTAATATTTCGTTGTATCTGAACTAAGTTCGACCTGAATTCTCAAGAATGAGATATGTAGGCGGCCTATGTCGACCTCGGTCGGTTTCTTTGTAAATTTCTTATTTTGTTAACCCTTGAGGGGGAACTATGTTTAAACTGATTCCTGCCTCAACGGGATACGTAGGCGCACAACAGCTCGGTCATATCTCCAGTGAGATTTCTATTTCTCCTTTACAATAGAAACTGGGACAGAATTTTTGAGAGAGACTCAAAAATTCTCGAGAAGAAGATTTTCTCCAACAAGTCAAGATTGAAGATACTTTGAAATTTGTGACTGGGACAAAATTTTTGAGAGGATCTCAAAAATTCCGTGATTTGATCACCAACGGTTAAAGATAAGCCAAGACAGTTAGCTGGGAGAGAAATTTTTAGAATGACCTCAAAAATTTCAATAGGATTTATAGACAGTTTAGAGCAACTTTGAATACTTCCGAACAAGTAATCAGATAGATCTCGAAACATCAACTTTGAATGACGCTCATTAAACTTGACGTGACATGACACTTGGCGGTGACCTTTTCCAAATACTATTTTTGAGAATCTATTTTCCTTAGAACTTTTCCTTCGTGTTTCAATTATGTTTGCATAAAAATGTTTTTTCTTATCTATCAAGAGGCGGGAGATCGGGAAAATCAATCGGAGATAGCAAAACAAGGAGCAGACAACAGAATAGATCGACACAGATCAGTTCACTTTTAAATTAGCAATTTTTCTGTGGATGCAGGCTTATAGGTTTACCTCAAATCAGCATATTCCTCCATTCAATGAATATGGAGAAGTCAAAAGGGCAAAGAGCTCCCCAAAATTGACAATTTTCTGTGGATGCAGGAAATATTTTATGCTTCTTATGACAAAGAATTGAGAATATAAGTAGCATTATTTCATTCATTTCCCAACAAGGCGAAGAGCATAAGGAATGTGCAACTATGTTCAGAAATGGAACAAATGAGAACCCCGAGGAAAGACATTTTACTGTTTTCCATCAGCTAAAGAAACTTGGGGGATATCATTTGCATCATATTATCAGACATGATAATATTACTACCCGGAGAGTCATTTATATCGTATTGTCGAATGAGATGATACCATTACTCCAAGGGTCATTTTTTATATCGTCGATTGAGACGATACCACTACCCGGAGAGACAATCATATAGTATTATCAAATGAGATGATACCACTACTCTGAGGGTCAGTTTTATTGTATTGTCAATTGAGGCGATACCACCACCAAGAAACTACCCAGAAGATCACTTGCATTGCTCGGTGAAGCACTATTTTCATTCGGTATCAGGGGTGGCATCATCAGAAAAGAAGATCATGCATAGCAAGAGAAGGAAGTCATGCATATATCAAAAGAAGGAAATCATGCATATCAAGAGAAAAGTCATGCATAGCAAGAGAAAGAGGTCATGCATCGCGGGGAAGAATTCATGCATTGCAAAAGAGGATTCATGCGTTGCAAGAGAGGATTCATGCATTGTAAGACAAGATTCATGCATCGCGAGAAGAGATTCATGCATCGCAGGAAAGAGATCCATGCATTACAAAAGAGGATTCATGCATTGCAAGACAAAATTCAAGCATCGCGAAAAAAAATTCATGCATCGCGGGAAAGAGATTCATGCATTGCAAGACAAGATTCACGTACCCCGAGAAGAGATTCATGCATTGCGGGGAAAATGTCATGCATTGTGGGAAAAAGATTTATGCATCCCGGGAAAAGGGTCATGCATCGCAGAAAAAAGATTCATGCATTGCGAGAAAGATTCACCCATCAAAAGAAGATCAATATCGGTTGCATCATTTTCTTTGCAAAAACGACATCAAGACAACTATCAACATAATACATCAGCTTATTTTATTACTTCGACATCAAAGGAAGAGTACATTGAAGATTATATCTACAAGCTTTATTTTCCTTACGTCAGACTAGAGGAAGTTAACGTCAAATGTCCAAGGAGAATAATTAAGTGTTAACATGGTAAAAGACACTATCTCCCCATTTGGATTGCATTTTATGTTAATGAGTTTTGTCTCAGTCTTTTCGAGAGCATTCTAAGAGGATAAATTCTCAAAGCAAACCACAGGTGCTGACACATCAAAAAGGATGCAGCACAACGTGGAACTTTTTCTTAGCAGCGAACTGGGACATAGTCTAAAGAGGAGTGCCAAACTCTTAGAACGCGAACTGAGGAGCGACTTCCACCACAATCAAACCACACCCCTGTTAAAAGCCATGTGGGTTTTTCTTTGGGTTTGTCAATTTCAGTTTCGCATCAGGAAATTTTTTGTCTCTACCGGAAGCAGCTTTCCAATCTGAGTGACAATGCACCAAGAGCCTTGGAAATTATGTCCGTTTAAGTTCTTAATTATAAATGTAAAGCGCACCACATTCATGGCTAAGAAGTTGCAAGCGTATTTTTCATACTCGATTTACCTTGTCACTCGTCCTAAATCGAATGATATCTTAGCATAAGAGATTTCCTTTTCAACCGATCGAGTCGAACTACAAGCAGCCTGATTTCCTAAGTTAAGGAATATGTAGGCGAGCTCAATGTTGAAAACTCGGCTGTACTCCATCATTCTCTTATAAATCCTATTCTCGAGTATTTCGGTACCTCCATAATTCGATATCGGGATGACTTTTGAATTCTTTCAAAATCATGCGTCAAATCGAGCGTATCGAACTACAAGTGGCCTAAATTCTCATATAGCCTGAGATATGTAAGAAACTCAATTTCAGGGTTTGGCCATAATTCCTAAAGTCCGTACAAAATCCCTTTTTCCAAAAGATGAGGAAGTAGTCGGTCTCAATTTCATTTTCCTCGAATTTCTTGCATCAATCTGAGTAAAACGAGGAATAGTTGTTGACACCCAATTTTGACCCTCCTCGATAATAATTAGTTTTTGAGCTTCTTAATTTTCAAACGATTTAGAATAATTAGCTTTATAAAATTCAAATAGTTTCAAGGTTATTTTAAGTAATTTCAATCGGTTTTATAGTATTTTCGAATAATAAATATATTTCATATAATTATATACGTAATTAGTAATTTTTTTTAAATGTTGGAAAATCATATCAAAAGATTTGTACTTTGTTTAAATAAATATTTATTTACTTAGTTCTAGCTTGAACTATGGTTTTAATTTTGAATTAATAAGTTTATAGGTAAATCGATTAGTTTATGGTTAGGTCAATTATTTTATTCCGTTCAGATTAAAAAGCTCATAAATTAAGTATGTTAATTTGTCTTATTTGAATTCTAGTCGAATCTTCCAAAAATAATTCTTTTGGTTACCTCTTTAATTTGTTGGCTAAATTGTTAACTAATTTTATTACAATTTTGGCCAAAATCTAACATGTTATTTCCAACCCATTAAATGACCAATTTTGGGCCGTGTATCTGCAATTTTCCAGCCCACCAATTCATTAACCCCACAGATTCCCTCTTTCTCCTTTAGTTTCCAATCCAGCCTCCCTAGCCCAACTACCCCCGATCCAGCCCACAATTCCAATCCTCAAATTCCCAACAGCCCATTACAATACAACGATTCAACAGCAACAAAAAGAACCAGACGACCCTGTGCATTCTTCTTCTTCGTCCAGCAACGCCAGAACCCAGATAACTCCACAATCGCGACCCAGCCCAAATTTTGCGCCCAAAGAAGACCCAACAACGTGAATACATGGAAGAAACAACAGTGACAAATGACAGAGAAACGGCAGATACATGGCGTCAATCGGCAGACGCGTACAACGTATCCAGTATGATTTTCTCGTCTTTTGCTTTACCAGTGAATTCGTACAGCAGGCACGTGTATTCGCCCTTTCTTCTTCCGGAATACGGCGAAAATCTCATAAAAAGAGGTCTTCCTAAAATGTTGAAAGGTTTTTTTTTTAATTTGAATTTATTGGGTCTTGATTCCCATTCGGATTGGATCCTTTTTCCCCATTTTTTTAACCCTAATTTTCTGCTATAAGTACTCTGTTCTTCTACTAGTGTGGAGAGAGATTTTGGAGTTGGTAATTTTTTAACTAAGGCACATAGAATAGCTTAATCAACTAGTCACAAAGTCCATACGAAAAATACATTCGAAAGAGGAGAGAATAGTTAATTTTCAAGATCTCATTCTTCTAGCCTGTTCATCGTCGCTCCCCTAAGTTGATTCGAGTTCGAGTTGCCGCCTGGGTCTCTTGTTTGTTGTCCATAATCAGACTTTGTGGTGGTAGAAGCTCTGCTCAAGTTCCTCATCTCATTTCGCTGCATTAAAAAAGGTAATCATTCTTCCTCTTAAGCTCTCTCTTTGTTCCTTTTTCCATTCTACTCTGTCAATGTGGTAAAATCTTATTTCTGTGGCTGGTTTGTTGATGTGTATCGTTGAGATTGGGATATCTTGAATATGTTGTGCCTATGTTTTTTATGCGACCTTTAGATCTAGTTCCAATGTTGAAGCTTAAAGTTTGTTGTCCTTACTTTAGTTGTGTTGATTCTGCGTTTGATCTTCATAGAGTTTATTTTGTTGTCTTCCTCATTTGTTTTGAATGTTGAATCTGTCTTCTTATGCTTATGGTTGTCAAGCGTCAGTTGCTTCTTCATTTTAGTTTGTTAGTATTGATGTCGTTATTCTTATAGGTCTAAGATTTCAGTATCAACTGATACGACAAATTATTTGTAGTGTAGTAACATGCTTACTCCTACAGTTTAGTTTTATCTATTTTCTTGAGCGTCTTCGTGTTTTTATTGCCTAATCTGACTTGTTTAATCGATTGTGTGCTCTCACGCTACTTAATCGTGTTGTTTCTTGTCGCTTTGTTCTCACATTCAGCCTTTAAATGTCCTTTTTTTAGTTTTCGTATCTAATCAATTTCGAAAATGGCATCATCTGTTCTGTTAGTGATATTCTTGTCTTGATGATGTTTGGATAAATGTTAAAGCATGCCTATCCTTCCTCACATTCTTTCATTTATGAGTAGGCGTTAAAATCCCTTTTTTCGTTCTTGTATGAAAATTATACGATTTCTATATCTTACCTCTTAAACATTGTTATAATGATTAGCATATGTTTAAACATTTAGGCTTTGTTTAGTATTACATAAGTTGTTTACTGTTTGTTTAGTCATAGGAGAGCATGAGATGTGTCTTTCTATTTTATTTGGAGTCCATTGTTAGTTTAAAATGGGAAAATGTTAGTTCATTTATATTTGTCATTGTGTCAAATAAATTTGACTTGGTGATGTTGATTCCTATCAAGAAGTATGTTTTGACCCATTCACTCTCTGCTACTTACTATTACTAGCATATATTTACTCTCTAATTCTTATTGTTGCCTTACTGTTTGTATGAACAATTGTCCAAAGTCATGTGGTCACTAGTCGATTATAGTCTAGTCACAGTAGTTTGGAAGCTTTAAATAAGATATTGATTTAGTTATTACTGGAACTTTAAAATTGCTTCGTTTTGACCATAGCTTCTAATAGTCTAAAGACATTGAAGTGTCATTTATGTATGGATCTAAGTCCATTGATGACATGCGGCATCTTTTATCATGCTCATATTAGAATATGGTAGTATATAAATATTAGAATATGGTAGTATATAAATATTAGAATATGGTAGTATATAAATTTTAGAATATGGTAGTAGATCAATATTAGAATATGGTAGTATATAAATTTTAGAATATGGTAGTAGATAAATTTTAGAATATGGTAGCATATAAATTCTGTTTTATTTGCGTGTTTTTCTTATATTAGTCATGACTCTTACTTACCAATCTTCCTTCCTCTTTGGTTGCATGTGAAATCGGCCCGAGTTCGCCATGAACTCACTCCTTTCCCTTGACTTTCGAGAGAGCCATAAAGGCTCAAATTCCTTTATCGAGTTAACCGACCATTGATAATCGACGTACAGGTCTCGGAGTTGAAAAAATATTGAAGCAGATCAGAGAACTGAAAGATTGGGCCAAAGGCCCACTCTTAATTCCAAAACAAATTGTATTTTCTTATTTTGGGCCTAAGCCCACTTATTTGCTATATTTGTTAGTTCTTAGAAAAGGTGAAAGAATTGGGCCTAAGGCCCAAAGATTAAAAAATATGTTTCTTTTTATGTTAGTTTAGGACAGATATATGTGATTCAAATGGGCCAAAGGCCCAAATGAAAAATGGGCCCAAATACTGGCCCAGACGGACAGGAAAACCAGATTTGGGCCCAAGTCTCTTTCCCACTTTACTTTTATTGTGTTTATTTACTTATGAATATCTGCTACTTAATCTTAAGGTTTTAAAAATTCAAACCCTCGAAAGACACCCATTTTGAAGTAATTATTTAACTAAATTATTCGTCTTTTATTTGACTTAAAAAAAATAAGAAGTTTACAAAATATTTCGCATAGATAATATTTCAATACTCTTTCTTCTCTCCCGTAAAATGGTCCTAACTACAAATAGTTCAATTTTGCAATTCAAGCTAAGTTAAAATTATTTTAGCCAAATACTTAATTGTCAGATAACCGCGTATTATCGGGAATTTCGGGTGCTTCCAAACCCTTCCCGAAATGCTAATAAGAACCCCGAATCCCCTTAATAATTTCGAATAGAATTACTATTTTGATCTATTTGAAAATAATAGTTTTCTTGAGTTTACTTAAAAATTAAGTGGCGACTCTAAACCAGTCTAATTATATTTTCTTAATAAAATAATAATTCCGCATGAACCCTCTACGTTGAGCATTCTTGAAATTAGTAGCATCATTGAAGTTCTTGAGTTCCAAGTATTGAGTTCTCTCTATAGTTATTGAAAACCTTGAATTGAGTCGTTCACGTCCATAATTCGGCATGACCCTTATTTTAAGAAGTCTTTTACAAATTTTTTAAACTTATTTTAAGACTTGAGCATTGAGTTGAGTAAAAGTAAGAGTGAAGTTCATTTTCTTCAAAAGATTATATGGGAACTAAGTATTCCTAAAGAGTAAATGTTTTCACATTTAAACAGGAGAAGAAACATCGATTTCTAAGAGAGGTTTTGAGATCGTTTTTGAGTAATTATCTCAAACCACAAAAAGAGTATGTTTTTAAACATATGAGCTAGTTACATTTTGGGAGTAGTATTGAGCACCGATTTGGAGAAAAGTTGAGTTAAGATAATTCAAGGTCCCCATAAATCGTGTAGCCAGCATGGGTAAAAAAAGGGTCATACTTTTTAGATGATTCCTTAGTGATTTTTAGCATAGACTAGTAGATACGCATAGTGAGTTAGGTTATATTCCCTCGGTAGGGATGGCAATGGGGAGGGGTGGGTGTGGAGCAGAGCGGACTTAGGCCTATGCGGGGAGGGGTAGGGGACATGATTGCGGGTTCAGGTGCGGGGCGGATACGGGGCGGGTTGAAATAGATTTTTTCCAATTCTTAGAGGGGCGGGGCAGGTGCGGGTTTATAGTGTAAGTGTTGATGTTCTAGCCTAATCACTCTAGCCTCTACTTTACTGTGTAAATGTTGATTTTTTTTTATTATTTTTTTATCTTTTTGTTACATTGCAGCTTATGTTAAATTTTTAATTGTGTTTCATAATTAGAATTTATAAATTGAATATTCAAAAAAAATTATAGTCGAATGTTAAAGCTAAATAATAAAGTGAAAAAAAATAATAAGAGAACTTATGCGGGGCGGGTTTATGCGGGGTGGGCTGGGTGGGGCGGGTTGAAAAGTTAAATTAGTCTATGTGGGGCGGTGCGGGGCGGATTGAAGTCTTTGTGGATTTATACGGGTTTGCCCCCGCAGCCGCCCCTCCCCGCTCCATTGTCATCCATAATCCCCGGCAAGGTATAGGACAGCCCTGGCAGCTTGAGGCAAAACAATGTATCATCACATAGCTCATAGTGATGGTTGTCGGTTAAAGAAACTCCCACAGATATATTTTTTATCTTTATATACATAGAGTTTATTTTGTATTTTCATATACAAACAGAGTTTACATTGTATCCTTGTATACAAACTGTGTTACTATTGTATTTTCAATACATTGAGTTGTTTTCTACTGTTTTAAAAGTTTTCCATATATTGCATCTGTATTGTTGCTTTATATTGAGTTGAGTATCCAGAGTTGATAACCCAGAGTCGAGTTTCTTATAATGGAGTTGAGCCTTATTTCACTTAGTTGAATATCTTATCATTGAGTTGAGCCCTATTTTCTCTGAGTTGAGTTGAACTATGTTTCTTTGAGTTGAGTTGAGAAGAGGTGAGTATGTTTCTATTCCACTAGTTCTAGCTTATGTTATGCTTTAGAATTCCCCTTACATGCTCGTACACTCCACGTACTGAGTCATTTGGCCTGCATCGTTTCATGATGCAGATACAGGTATTCAGAGTCATCAACATGAGCTTCATTAATACCACATGGCGTTCGAGTTAGCTATGGTGAGTCTCCTTGCTTTCGGAGGATTTCATTTACTTTTCAGTCTTGAAAGGTTGTCATGAGTCTTATCCCAACTTCCATTTTGGTCATTTAGAGGCTTCATAGATAGATAGTAGAAATTGAGAAGTTTGTTTCATTTATTTTGTTAAATGTTATTAAGATTTGAGATGCCTATTTCTGGCGAGTTGAATATATTATTTTATTCAGAGTTAAGGATTTTTTAATTGAGTTTATTGAATTAATTTCAATTTTTAAGCTTTTGTATGCTTGAGTTAGTCTTCCGCTTGTAGTCAGCCAGGATGAGGGTTCTCTTGGGGACCAGCAATGGTTCTCGAGTACTGGCCAAGTCCAGGGTGTAGGCTCGGGTCGTGACAATCTTGGTATCAGAGCACAGAGTTCAAGTGTCCTAGGGTGTCTATGAAGTCATGTCAAGTAGGGTCTTGTTTATGGTTGTGACAGCCCCACTTCTATAAATGAGGAACTACAAACATTTAGAAAAACTTTTCCTTCTTTCATACTCTTAATCGTTCAATAGAGCTAAGTCATAGAGATTTATTCCTACTCGTGGGTAAATCATGAGACTCCAGAAGGGCTTGAGAGAAGCCCATGAGTGAGTAAGTGTTCATTTTCAGAGGAATGCACACATATTCATATGAATCGTGCATTTGAGCTAAAAGTGAGTTGTACTCTCTTCCCTAAGCCTTGTTTTAGCTGAGATCCTTATGAGGAAGTATGTTTAGAGCTTGGGTAGTATTTTTTGCCCGAAAAGGTAGCACGAGTTACACGATCATGAGCAATAGTAGAGAAAGACTCCAAAGTTAGAGAAAAGTATGCAGAGGTTTAGTGATCTAAGAAAGGGAGATGGTGTTTTGACTAGCTATGTTACTATAGTTATGCACCTAGTAAGCTACTAATGAAGATTTTTCCCTTATGGGTAGACTAAGAAGTGATTAGTTGTGAAGATTCCATCATAGGAGGTAGAGTGTATTTTATCTAGAACGGAGCTTGTGATAAAGTGTCATTGTGTACGTAATGACAAAGTGTGAGTGTTGAATAGAAGAGCAAAAGTATTCATAAAGTGGTAGATCTAAGCTAGGCTTATGATTAGTTTGAGAGGGCCATGAAGTTCAAAAGGTTATAGAACTCATCAAGTAATGAGGTATAATATAGTAGGTGAGCAATCGTATTGATATTCGGGTTTAGTACTGAACATTAAGCTTGAATTTGAGATGAGTGTCATGATCGAGAGAATGGAAACATGAGGGTGATAATGTTAGTCTTGGGATTTGATCTGGTAGACTTGACATAAGAGTAGGTGAGAAATTGAATTGTTTGATGCAATGAATATAAGTAGTACCAGTGAGAGATCCTAACCTTTAGATAGGGGCAGTGAAGTGTGGCTAAGTCACAAGAGTAACAAGAGCATTAAGAGGTGTGCTGAGAGGGTATGTAATCAGAATAGGTTAAGAAGAACACCTTAGAAAGAAGTCTTAGTACCTGCTTATTGAGTATTTGGTAGTCATGAGATAAACTTCTCCCGAGTGTTAGAGTAAAAGAGGATGTAGACCAGTTAATGATAATGGAATAGGTCCATAGCTTTCAAGTGTCAGCTTTATACCTAAGGGGGGTATAAAGAGATGAGAAATCAAGGAAAGTGTTTGAGAATAAGATAGTAAGGAGTTTCAAAGAGTATGGGAGATATCTTTTCAGAGGTCTTTTAGTAGTGAAGTGATGTTAAAAGGAGAAGGTTAACGATCTAATTGTGATGATAATGGTGTGATATTTCCATCTAAGGTTATAAAAGAGGAGGATGAGGTTTTACTATGAGAAATAGTTAAATGAAAGCCCTTAGTTGGCTACGAAGGAGTTGGTTTGTAGGAGGCAATGGAGTTGTTAGAGTACTATGCTTGAATGTGGTGGTAAAGAGTAATAGTCTTGGGATGAGATTCCTTATAGAGAGGTACAGAACCCGAACCTAAGGATTTGTTTTAAGCTTGAATATAGTAATAGCATACCATTAGACTAAGACATTAGTAAGACTAACCCCATTCCATACCCAGTCCAGTCGTCATTCGAGGATGAATGATCCTAAGGGGGAGATATTGTAATACCCCAGAAATTTTTTGAACAAAGGCCCAAACCATCCTTCATTGTAAGTAGGATTTTACCGAGGAATTTAAAATTTCTTGAGTGTTAAGGTTACTAGAGGTAGCATGAGTTGCAAAAAGAAATAAAGAAAGTTCATTCAAGTCATTCCTAAGTTCCTTTAAGTTTTGGGTAAACTTCAAACGATCATAACCTTCAGTACATGATGAGTTAGGTGGCCCATAATATATCAAATGAAACGTATTTGAGTTATCTTTCCAACGCCATCGAGTTTACTAAATTTCGAGCTCGTATGAGGGAGATATGCCCGTTTGAAGTTGGGCTGACTAAATAAGAAAAGTTACCCGAAAATAGAAAGGGGTATTTTGGTCTTTTCCTTACCCAATCAAATTTAATTCATTTTAGTAAGGTTTTAGGGGTCTAATTTGATTAGGTTCAGTTTTATAATCCTAATATACACCTAGTGTTTTAGTTGAGAATTCAAGAAGAGAAAAGAGGAAAAAAGAGGAGAGGATCATAGCGTTTATCGAGGTTCATGAGTTTTGTTGTGGATTTTCGCCATGGGTTTAATGCCTAAGAGGTATTTAAGCTTCCATAGTGTTGGGTTCCTTCACCCACACGCCAATCACGTTATTTTTAGCGTAATTTCATTCTCAAAAGTTGAAGGAATTGAGTTATTGATAAGTGTTCTTGAAGTTTATTCTAAATCTTGTTTTGTTGGGGTTTTGATTAGTTCTTGAGATGAAAGTTATTGATTTGAGTGTTGTTTTGAATAGATTAGTGTGTACTTAGGTTGGGTAATTGAATTTGAGGAAAACTTGAGAAAAGAAATCGATTAGAAGAGACTTAGGATCAGAAAACGAGAAGAAAAATTTGTCGGGTCGTTCTAGGGGAGGGGTGGCGCGACGTGCCACTGATGCACCAGGAGGGCTGGCGCGTCGCACCAGCAGTGCGCCAAGATTGAGCCTCTGAACTTGTGGGGCTGGCGCCCCACATCAGCAGTGCGCTAGGGTCGCCTACCCCCACCTATTTTCCGTCATTTAGCTCGTCTGAGTCCTTCTAAAGTGTACTAACACTTCCTATTGATTGTAACTACTCTAAATGGATTCTAAACATCTAGAAATCATCCATAAACATGAATCATAACCTTGAATCCATAAATTCAAATTCAAGGTAGAGCTAAGAGTCAAGTCTTTATCCTTAGACTTTTGGAGCTTTGGCTTTGGTTTGGACCTGTACTAGTCCGAGAAGTGAGAGCACCAGGTTGGAAGAAGCTGGTTCGAGATCACACGACAGGTGCACGATCTACTTTGCGCGTTCCATCCTTCAGCCTTTCGCCTATCGGAGAGTTTTTTCGAGTCTTTTGAGAAAGACCCTTTGAGTCTTCTGAGGATTTTTCTACAAATTCTAATAACTTGTTTAAAGACTCGAGCAAGTGAGTATGAGAATGAGGAGAAGATATTCTTGAGTCTACATATCATCACGAGATCCTTCATATTATGAACCATAACTCTTGAATTCAGAATTCAAATTCAAGAGAGAGTTAAGAGTAGAGTCCAAGAAAGTCTTTGAGTTCAATTGTGAATGCTTTGAGATCAACTATCGATTTTAACTAAGTTTTAATGAAGTAAGTATGAGAATGATAAAAGTCATTTACACAAGTTCCATGTTGTTATGTAGACCTTCGAGTCGAGTCGTTCATGCCCATAAATTCCGCATGAATTCCATAAGTTGAGTATCCTTGAGAGGAGTAGTATCTTCAAGTTCTAAATCTTGAGTATTTCCTAACCCTTTTGTGATTATATTCCTAATCATGGGACTATTAGATGTTACCCATGAAGTCCTTGAGTTGAGTTGTTCATGCTCATAATTCTGATGTTGAGCATTCTTGAAATGAGTAGTATCATTGAAGTTCTTGAGTTCCAACTATTGAGTTCTATCTATGGTTATTGAAAACCTTGAATTGAGTCGTTTACGTCCATAATTCGACATGAACCCTATTTTAAGAAGTCTTTTACAAATGTTTTAAACTTGTTTTAAGACTTGAGCAATGAGTTGAGTAAGAGTAAGAGTGAAGTTCATTTTCTTCAAAAGATTATATGGGAACTAAGTATTTCCAATGAGTAAATGTTTTCACATTTAAACAATAGAGGAAACACTGATTTCCGAGACAGCTTTTGAGCTAGTGTTTGAGTAATTATCTCAAACCACAGAAAGCGTATGTTTTCAAACATATGAGCTAGTTAAATATTGGGAGTAGTATTGAGCACCGATTTGGGGACAAGTTGAGTTCAGATTATTCAAGGTCCACATAAACCGTCTAGCCATCATGGGTAGAAAAGGGTCATACTTTTTAGCTGATTCCTTAGTATTTTTTATCATAGACTAGTGGATCCACTTGGTGATTTAGGTTATATACCCCCGACAAGGTATAGGACGACTCTGGCAGCGTGAGGCAAAATGATGCATCATCACATAACTCATAGTGATGGTTATCGGTTAGAGAAACTCCCACAGAGATATTTTTTATTTTTATACACACAGAGTTTATTTTGTATTTTCATATACAAATAGAGTTTATATTGTATCAGCGTATACAATCAGAGTTACTATTGAATTTTCAATATAATGAGCTACTTTCTATTGTTTTAAAAGTTTTCCATATATTGCATCTTTATTGTTGCTTTATATTGGGTTGAGTATCCAGAGTTGAGTATCTTATTGAGCCTTATTTCACTAAGTTGAATATCTTATCATTGAGTTGAACCCTATTTTCTCCGAGTTGAGTTGAACTATGTTTCTTTGAGTTAAGTTAAGTTGAGAGAGTTGAGAAGAAGTATATTTCTATTCCACTAGTTCAAGATTATGTTATGCTTTAGAATTCCACTTACATGCTCGTACATTCCACATACTGAGTCATTTGGTCTGCATCATTTCATGATGAAGATACAGGTATTCAGGGTCATCAATAGGAGCTTCGTTGATACCACATAGAGTTCGAATTAGCTATGGTAAGCCTTCTTGCTTCCGGAGGATTTCATTTACTTTTCATTTTTGACAGGTTGTCGTGGGTCTTGTCCCGACTTCCATCTTGGTCATTTAGAGGCTTCATAGATAAATAGTAGAGTTTGAGAAGTTTGTTTCATTTATTTTGTTAAATATTTTAAAGACTTGAGATGCCTATTTCTGGCGAGTTGAATATATTATTTTATTCAAAGTTAATCTTTTGAGTTAAAGATTTTGTAATTGAGTTTATTGGATTTATTTCAGTTTTTAAGCTTTTGTATGATTGAGTTAGTCTTCCGCTTGTAGTCAGTCAGGTTGAGGGTTAGCTTGGGGACCAGCAATAGTTCTCGAGTGCCGGCCACGTCTAGGGTATAGGCTCGGGTCGTGATAGATGTGGTCTGACCAACAGACCATAGGTCTCCACTGTCGATGGAGGTAGCCAGTTAATTTTAATGGGCTTCTTGGTCCTTTCCCTAATTATTTTAACTCAAAACTATGTCACTTTACTTTGTCTAAGCTTAATAATCTAGTCAGAAACTACCTAAATCCCTCATTCTCCTAAAATTACACAACTTAGAGCGAAAAGAAGAGGAAGAGTCGACTAGTTCTCCCAAGAACAGAGAGAAGTGTTCTTCGAAATTCAGTCCCGAAATTCAAAGGATTTCTCTATAGTTTTCGTCACCTGGTATGTGGGATTTCATTAGTGGGTTCCTTTCAGTCATTGGTCCCTAGAATTCAGTTAGTTCTTCAGATTCTCATAAATTGTTCAGACCTAGGGTTTCTAGATTATCAAGATTTATTATGATTATGGTTACTTTGATCTAAATAATTTGTTTCTTGATAATTTAGTATAATTCCATGCATAGCACTCAGAACCCTAGCTTGTGTAAATTTATCCTAGTTCATGAATTATACTTTTTAGGCCAACCAGACAGAAATTCATGCTTCATATTTCAAATGTCATATTCTCAGTATATAAATGTTGCATTCTCAGTTAGCATGTCAGTGTTTTGAGCTATTCAGTATTTAGTGCATTTTAACTTCATGAATATTCAGCGTAGCCTCAAAGTCTCAGAACTACGTGCCTGCATAGGTTTATAAGTACCGTCGATTGGGGATTAGATTTAGTGATCACACCACATTCATGCCTCTATACCCCTTGCAATGTGTATTGGGTCCTCTTGATAGGATGTATACATCGGACTCCACGTTTAGCTCACGTGGTTTATGTCGGTTAATAGTAGCTACCACAGTTAGACTCTTATTGCATTGACTGTGTTTTCAGCATTTACAACAATATAGAGTTCAACATGTTATCTTCATGATTAGTACTTGGTCATTGCATCCAGTTTAGTTTTCAGTTATACTTTTGTATAATTTATTTCTTTGTTGAACGTACACATATATTGTATAGCTTAGCATATCTATATATTGCATGCTCAGTACATTCAAAGTAATGATGCATACCTTTGTGCTACATCGTTTTATGATGTAGGTTCATGCGTTCAGCATCCAGATCATGCGTAGTTCGACTCCCTGTCTGAATTCAGCAGCTTCAGTGGTGAGTCCTCATACTTTGAGGACAATAGACATGCTTTACTTTTTCGTCTGTGTTTCAGTTTTCAGTCTTGTTAGAGTTAGCTGGGGGCATGTCCTAGCAACTCAATTCAGTTAGAGGTTTTTCAGGCATAGTAGTAGATTTAGCTCGAGTTGTTAAGTGTTGTTTCAGTCATCACTAAACTTTTATTATATATTATTTATTCAGACTAGTTGTGTTTTCCTTATTTTAGATAACCACTGTTTTTAGCTTCCGCATAGTACATTATTTTCTTAGTTATATTTCAATATGCCTGTGATATGCCAAACTCAGGCTTAGCTTTGGGGTCACTTGTGATCTTATGTCCCGTGCTATTTCTAAGGGGTAGCCTCGGGGCGTGACACAATTAGTGACTACCCAGATAATAAATGATAATTTCTGATTAAGTGAATAAATTTTCACTTCAATTTATTTTACTAACTGACAAATCAACAATTAATTTTCTTTTCCTCTTTAACAGCTAATATGACATTATCAGTTCACACTTTATCCGTTTTTCCTAAAAATTCTACTGAGGTAATTATTGCATGTCATAAGATACAATAATGACAAATTTTAGTCTAATTTAAAGTCTAACTTTTACGCTCCCAAGAACCACTAGATCACTATATAAACACACCCATAAGTGTAGCCTCTTCCACATAATTTATATCTTTCATTTGTTCTAGTAAGAAATTATCATCAAGTGTCTTTCTGCAGAAAAATCATCTTAGTTAAGAAAACAAAATGGTGGCTCATTCTAATTTAATTGCGTGTCGAGTCTGTGATAAGGTTTTTCCTCATGCTCTACCATTACTTTATCATTTTGATCAAGTTCATGGAAGAGAAGGTTATGTGCTAGCAGTACAACGAAGTGGTAAGGCCATACATGAATATATTAATTAAAATATTATTATAATTTGGTGTAATAATTTGATGTTCATTATTTATTTGCCCGACTAATTCTATTTGTGTCAAGTCAATTTTTTTGTGTTACCTCTTTAAGGATCGAGGATGATTCATTCTGGTTCGATCAGAAAATCAACATCTTGATAGGAGAAAACTTTGGATTTGTATAGTCTATTGATAGGGAAAGGACTCTTGATTAGAGATTGACTATTTTCAGAGTTCAAACATGGAATTTCTACATAAGAGTGGATGAATCTAATTCATCTCAATGCTCATTAGTGGAATTTCTAAATATATGTATGTATATATATATATATATTATATATATATATATATGTATATATATATATATAATAGCAAATGCTTCCTGAAAATTTTATTCATAATTTATTTTCTATTTTAACATTATATTATTTAATTTGCAGATTACCCTATGTCAAGGACGACACCTTTCAAGTTAAATTCTAAACAAGGTCACTCTCAAATTGGTTCAAGAGCAAATGGTCATGCTATTTTCCGTTCAATGATTGAAGAATCACATCCAAGGGATCAAGTGTACAAAGATAAGGAGTTGAACCTAATTGGTTTCACAGAGCCTTTAATCAAGAAATTGAACAAGCCCTTCATTATTGAAAATGTTGAAGCAGATGAAGATCAAAATGTGGACTTGGAATTAAAGCTCTAGAATATAGTCAAAGGATCAAGGGTGTGAAATAGCTCCTAAAAGTGTTTCTCTAGTGGTGTTCTCCCGAACTTAGTATTTTAATGATGGTTTTTATTTATGAGTATCTTAGTTGTCCTTCCTGTCATATCCACCACTCCCCACCCCCACCTTTTTTATTTTGAGTCGAGTCTCTTAAATATTGGTATAATAGAGTTTAAAACTTCTTAAACAAAATTACTTTTCTTACTCTTTGTTTTATCAACATGTTCAAGAAATAACTCCTAAGAAGAGTGTTTCTATCCACTCAAGGCGCAAATAAGAGACCTCTTATTAGATCACACGGATTACAAACATTCCACTGGGTCTTACTTTATATATATATATTTGGTATATTAGCACAATTAATTTAGATTTGTTTTGTCCCATAGAGTACATTGAATGAGGGAAGCTCTTCTTATCAAAGGGTTCTTCATTCTCAAGGATTAAATTTAAAACATTTAATTAAGAATTAAGGGATCACATATGTATCCTACCATATCCTTTGCTAGTATGTGAAAGGACATCTCTAAAATTATGTGACACCTCTCTATGGAATGCAGTGGTGCTTTTATTTTATTTTTTTATTTTTCTTTTTAGTTTTGCTAAAAACTCAAATAATTATATATATATATATATACACACATACTCCCTCCATCTAAAAAAGACAGATCTCTTTTCTTTTTGGCAATATTTTAATTTCAGCTCTCCACATGTCATATTTTTTAAGGTCATAAGATTAAAAAATATTTTAAATTTTCTTACATTTGACATAACTTTATTTTAAGACCACGAAATTAAAAAGTCTTCTTTATTTTTTTAAACTCCAAACTAGGTCACTTTTTTAAACAGAGGGGATATAGTAATTATATGTAATTTGTCAACATTTGATGAATGTTTAAGGGTCAAGTAGTCATTCACTTTTTTGTCTTCCCGTCACAACAGGAGAAACATACTTTTGATATCTTGACTACATAATTAGCTGATATTCTTTAGAGACAATTGCCTATTTTCTAAGTACAAGTCTTTTAAATATATTTAATAAAAAAAAAAACTTTTTTCCTTTCAATTGCTTTTTTTATTATAATTTTCTATTCATTTGAGTGACCTAATTTAATAGATTTGTGAGACAACATAAAATTTCTTTTTTGAGTGTTTTTCTTTCTTCGTTTGTTTTACTTAGTTACTTTTACAATTCAAAATTCTATAGGATCGACATGGAACATAATTTCTCTCCCCCCTTAATAGGAAAGCCAACAATTTTGAGAATAAAGTTATTATTAAGAAAATGGTATATTTGAATTTGATGAGTAGTTTAAGGACACATGATTTAGATTGAATTTGTGACTAAAATATTGATTGCTGCAGTAATTAATTAGTTTGATAGATTTCTACAGTAAGCAACCAATACCAACATAAAACACAACAACTGAAGTTTAGGAGTTCAATTAAAATTTGTAGCCAACACTATAGATCCATCATTCTCAATAGTGTAGTCATTCAAACTCAATTATTAGAAGTTCATCATGATTTTATATAGGGTTATCAAAATAAAGAAGATAGAAAAATATTAAATTACCCCTATGTCGAAGCACACATGTCGACCACCGACGATCCTTACTTGTAGATAGGGGTGGGCGTTCAATTTTCGGTTCAGGTTTTCCAAATTTCAAATTCGGTAATTTGGTAATCGGTTGTTAAAAGTAGATATCAAATACTATTTTTAAATTTTGATATGGTAATTCAGTAAACGGTAAATTAAACTTTAGTTTGGTACGGTATGCAGTAATACTGTATTGAAGTTATAGCCGATTGCATTACAAAGTTAATACCATTTCTCCAATCATTTTTTTTTATGTGGAGACACAATATAATAGAAGATCAACAAATAAGAAGACATCAAGAAAGGCAAATTGATAAAACTAAAAGACATATGTATTTGGAACAGTTCTTAAATTTAACTCCCGAATACCATACCAAATATCGAATTACTGAATACCAAACTACCAAAAATTTCAATTCGATAGATAATTCGATTTTCGGTATTTTATGTTCATCCCTACTTGTAGACATTTTTATATAATAGTAAAGTAATATTAGTATTCCTTTACTAGTCACTTTTACTAAAAATATTATTTTATCTTTTAGTTACTCATTTTAGAAAAAAAAAAAGTTATTATTCTCTTTTAATATTATTTTTATCATTTAATAACTACAAAAAATACTAATGGTCAAATTAAGGTTTTTTGAGATATAATTCATACAGATAATTTGATAAAGTGAACCTTTAATATATAATTGCTCAAGTAGACTATCAAATTGATAGAGGACGAGTAAAAAAGAAGAGCATTAATAATAAATAGGAAAATTTTTACTTAACAATATTATGTGAGGTCCATCGTTTGTTTGACATTTGAATAGTGGGTCTATTTCATTTTTATTTTTTTTACCATCCCTTTCTCACTCAACCCCCTTTTCTTTCATTTTCTTATTATTTTTTTTCCTCCTAACAAATATCTAATTCTCGAATACACAATTAAATATATTTGATTCAAGAAATTTACAAATAAATATATTTTTTGTTAAAATAATTGAAACAGTTTAAGCTTAGTGTTTGATATGTTTTTATAGAATTGAATTAACTCAAAAAACAAACTAATTTACTTTAGCATATAAATTGATTACATAATATTATTTCTAATTAATAAAATTAATTTACTTAGATGTCATGTAATAATTAATAAGCTGGTCATAAATTAAAAAAGTTTTTTCTCTTGTAATTACAAATCTCAAGATACTAAGCAAACTCATAGACATATTTTATTTAGAGTACATAAAAGAAAATTAAAAAAATATATACTTTTCAAAACGATCACCAACCTATTCTAGTTATATTTGTCTGATTTCTAATATTATTTCAAAATTATAGATATATTTTTTTCATCATAATCTTATTTAAAATAGACATGACAACGGGGCAAAATAGGATAGGATGTGACAAATTCATAAACGATTTTTAAAAAATTACGGAGGGTAAAACGGGTCATAGGGTCAAATTTAAGTCTTTTGAATTAAAATTAAAATGTTTAATTTATTTTTCAAGAATCAATCAGTTCCATATTGCTCCTAAATTCACTACGCACTATATTATTATTGTTTTTTGTTGTTGTTGTTGTTGTGGTGGTGGTGGTGGTGATGGTGGTGTTATTATATAATTAGTGGTTATTTTAAAATACAAACATAATTAATTATATTTTGAATGTTTAAAATAAAAAAGAATTTGACACAAATGATTTTAGAAATCAGGACAAATACTCATTATTGGAGAAGCAAAGTATTTGTCATATTTTTCTTTTGCGTGTTCGTTAAAAAATATTAACCAGAATGATAATTCAATTATTATTCTTAATTCTTATCTCAAATGCATCATTCACATATGTATTCAGATGTCTGCTAATATATTCGAAAGTCTAGTGATGTATTCAAAATTCATAAATTTTAAGGAATTTTGGTAATTTAGAAAATAGTAGGAAAACAATGTAATTAGCTCTTAACACTGAGATTTAGGTAAATTATACAATTTAAATAACTTATCAATTTATCCCATTAACCACCAATTTTAATTATCTAAAATTACCCTTCAACTAACTATTCATAGTTTTAAAATAGTTCAAAATTTCCATTTTAAATTTACAAATTTCCATTTTAAAATGATCTAATGCTCAAAACAGCCTAACGAGTGCTACAATTTTCCTATTATGTTTTTAAAATAATTATAACTAAGAATAACTGATATCTCTATTAAGAAAATGATTGCAGGTATATGAACTAAACCAGAAACAAAAAATAAAGTTATGGAATAACAAATTTGAATTGATTTCATTTTTTTTTTTAAATGCTAGTAATGAGAATATACTAGTTTTTAAAAATTTATTTGATATTATAAAAATATTGAATAATAAAATTATTTTTAATATTCATACCAAAGGATTCTTTTAATTATTATGACTAAAAAGATATTTATTAATATTTATATTGAATATATCAACGACTTAATTATGTATTTGAGAGTTGTGTATTTGTTAGGAATTTAAAAAAAATGAAAGGAAAGAGGGGTGAGTGGAAAAGAAATGGTACAAAGAGTAAGAAAAATTGGTCCACTATCCAAATTAATATCTAAGGAACAATAGAGCCTCATGTAACTATTGTTAGTTATACTTTTATTATTGTCAAATTTTTTGAAATAAAGTGGTGAATAATATGTAAAAAGTAAGAAAAAAAATAGAAATTAAGTTAACAGAAAAAAAATAGAAATTAAGTTAACTATCCAAGTTTCAAACGAACAATGAAGCCTCACACAACTAGAATAATTTAACATCTACCATTATAAATATTTTCCTAATTAACACTACTCTCTTCTTTATTAGTAGTCATAATTATTTATGATAATTCATCAAAACAATTATCCCTTTAAAAATAAAAATTAATTATTAATTTTTCCCTTTTATCCATACTCGAGAAATGAGGAAAGAGGTTAATATAGTTTTTTTTTAAAAGTACTAGTGCTCCATTAAACTGAGATAAGAATCAAAAATAATAATTAATTTATCATTCTGATTAATATTTTTTAAGAAACACGCAAAAGAAAAATATGACAAATACTCTACGTCTCCAATACTGAGTATTTGTCTAAAATTAGTTGTCTCAAATTATTTGTTTATTATAAACGTTCAAAATACAATTAATTATGTTTTTTCATTTTATTTTTAATAGTAATTATTTTTTAAAAACTCAAAATATCTCATTCATGATGCATAAATAGAATAAATATTTAATAATTAAAAATTATATCGTAAAATATAAATATTAATAAAATCCCTTTTAATTAATATTTTTGTTTAAAAATGTATAAAATAAAACCCATAAACAATTTGATACCGAGATTCAATAAAATTAACAAGGGAGAGTACATGTTGTTCTGTGCCAAATGGAAATCACCACTCCACGTAATTACCGTTTTTAACCTCTTTTCTAATTTCTTGGTTAAGGGTGTGTTTGGCACAAAGGAAAAATGTATGAAGAACTGAGTCTTTCTGCTTTTAAAAAATGGGGGTACTTTTATCTTGATATTATTTTCGCATGAAAAAAACTGAGTAAAGGATATTCCTATTAGTTATTAGTTTTAGAAATGGTGTTTATTTTCTAGTCGTAAAGGGATTATTTATGCACTTTTCTCGAATAAATGTAATCCTTAATAATGAATCTCTATGAAACAAACTGAAATTGTCTGCCTAACTTCTTGTTAAATTATTCGTAACTAACTTAACTTTTTTTTAATAATTAGTTGCGTTTCTGTTGCTAAATAGGATAAGCGATGAATTTTGTTCGTAATTACAGAATTTATTTGACACTGGTAAAGGCAGAGTTAGGTGGAGATTTGTGAGTTCGGACGAATTCACTAGCTTTTTTGTAGACTCTATATTTGTATTAAAATATTAAATAAATATGTATATGTATATTAACTTGTGAGCCCCTAACAAAATTGATTGACAGAGTTTAGTGGTAAGGAATGAGCAGTGGAAATGTCTTTCACACTAGTGTTGTGGTTTCAAACTCTACCATCAATCTTCTGTCCTAAAATTTAGAACCCCTAAACCTCTAATTCTGGGCCGCAAACTTTACCATTTTTCTCAGGAAGATGGGTTAGGACATATAACAACTGTTGTAGAGGTTTAAAATAGAAGAGTCACTATTGATGTGTTAAGATGTGTTAGGGCACCATTTACTACTACTAATTGCAATAAACTTTGTTTTATTAGTTTGTGTCATTAGAAATCTATTAAGGATTCAAATTACCTCAATAAGAATGTTTTATTAGTCTATGTCATTAGAAATCTATTAAGGACTCAAATTACCTCAATAAGAAGATGATAACCTTTTGAGATTAAAAAATATAGGTTTGGGGTTTGGTGTAGGGATCAAGTCAGGTAGGATCTTGGGTTCAGAGATCCCGAGAGCTAGTATCAGCTCAAGGTTGGGTCACCGGTCGTGGTCGATTATCGAGCAAGATGAGGGTCGGGTCTTAGATGTTCCAACTCGGTATTGGTAAGGAGTACTCCTGCATTGGGTCGTCGGGACATGACTCTAGGTACATAATCATAATATTTTCTCTTTATTAATCGAACACAAAAAAAATAAGTAAGAAAATCATTTTTTTATAACTCACTAGTACATTAATTGAAAGACATGGATCATGCTTAGGTTCCTATAAATTCAACTAGATATCATGTAATTTACGTTAAATCACGCTATAGAAGATTCAAAAAACAATAGAAAACATAATTGAATGAGACCCATGTAAAATTAAGAAGAACCCTAATTTGATCAGTTGAAATTAAATTGAGAAATTGAAAATCTTAGGGACCCATGGAGGAATGCACTCCGTGGATGAACATCCACATACCTTGCTACTCAAAGCCCAAGATGAATGGTGAATTGATGTCCTTGGAGTGAACCCTAGCTTATTCTTCTTCTTGGTTACGTTGAGAGGGAATTTAGGAGAATGAATTTGGTTGAGTTTTGGGGAAATACGAGAATGGATTTAAAGTGAGTAGATTTAGGACTCAAAATATTTATATAGGGCTTATGATAGATGTCAAAATGGCATAATATAGGCTTAAAACATTTAGGAAAAGACCCAAAAACCCTTAAGAAATAACTGCTGGAACTTGTCTACGGGTCCGACCAACGGACCATAGAACTCTCTACAGTCCGTAATGGTCAACCGTAGACCAAGTACTGGGACCTTAAAAATCACCCAAATTTTGATGGGACCCTTCTATAGTTCGTAGGACTTCCTACAGTCTGTAGAACTCAACCTTGAACCTTAAAAATTCAATAAGCCTGGATTGCTTCTACGGAACTCATCTACGATTCGTAGATCACTCGACGAACCATACTGGTAAACTATAGGAAAAGGTACTGGGCTTGATTTTCAAAAATTATTTATCCCTTTTCTACGAGATCGGTCTACGACACGTAGAAAGTTTTACGAACAGCAAACTGGTCTCGTAGGCCTGAACCAGTAGCCAAAATTGACGCAATCTTTTCCATTTTTGAAACCCAAGGTGTTGCATTCCACTTGCACACATAAAAGTCCACCTAGCCCGTGGTCAAGGATAAATGTAAGGTGTCTCATTTTTTTCTCAAAAATAATATTTCTCCACTTTCTCATATACCTATGAACCATGATATGTTAAATGAGGATGAATAGATTACAACACAAGACATAATCTATTACTCAAGGATTTGAATAGCATAAAATCTTTAAACTTAATAAGTCATGAACACATCCTCATATGATAGGGTAGTTGAAAAAACCATTTGACAAACATTTCTTTCATTTAAAGATGATCAAATATCGATTCAATCCCCTATCTCAGGCATCTCAATGTCAAGTATAAAAATAAGTTACAAAACCCCTCACATGGGTAATTTCTCAAATAACACAAACTTTCAACAATAATTAAGGTATCACAAGAGACCTCCATATATGCTAAGCATCACAAAAAAACCTCACACGAGCTAAAAAAGAAAGTCAATACATACAACCTCTAAATTTCGTACTGCAACTCAATTTATAGCTGACTTCTTAAGAAAGATTAACTACTCATCTCAATCTAAAAGAGGAATAACAAAACCTACCTCGAAGGTCAAAACTTCACCCAAAAAACTCTATCGGAGCACTCCCTCAACCAAATGATCACCAAAAAGATTCCCCAACTATCAAGAATTGAAATAGTTCATCAAAACGAACCCAACGATACTCATATTGATAGGACTAGAATCTAGGGGTAAAATAGTCCAAAAATCCTTTTGGAAATTGGAAAGCTAAAAATTTTATTTTTATTAGAAAAACACAATCTAAAACCAAAAAGGAACTCGTGGTTGAAAAAAAACTATTAAAATCGATCAAGAAACGAGCTTCAATTAATAAAAATACAAATTTTCTAAATAATGGGGGAAATTCCAAAATCCACATTGAAATCATGATTTAAAGATGTTTTTCAGAAGATAAAATTTCAACGAATCAACAAAGAATTGGTAGGAAAAACTTACTCACACAAGTTTTCATAAAATACTCCAAAAAATTGCTTCCCCAAAGCTCCCAAGGATTGAAAATGGTGGAAATGAGAAAAAAATGGAAAGAATCCCAAATTTAGGTTATGTTCATGTAAAAATTGGTCATCGCGATTACGAGCCACTAACTCTCGCGATCGCGAAGAACAAAGAGAATCACATCGCAATCGTGAGACCCTTATCCGCGATCTCAAAGGCTAAAGGATGGGTTCATCATTAATGCGAGCCTGAGGGCAGCAATCGGCGATCGTAAAGGCACATCGTGATCGCAAGCTAACGGGCCACAATCGCGAAGGTCAAAGTAACCTGCACTTGAAACCAGAAACCACCAGCTCAACTCAAGGAAAAAGTCCTTGAATGGACTCTCGGGAAATCATTCGAGGTTCGATTAAAAAACTGGATATGCCACCCCACTAAATTCGACATTTCGGACTCAATGGAATTATCGAATTACCAAGAAAATATGAAATGACAAAAATACCCTCTAAGACCTCTCTTAAGACTTAAAACTTAACTTCCCATCTAAGCACACAAACCTCAACCCAAGGCCTCGAAATCCTAACCAACCACCTTACTTGCTAAAACTCAATGTTTTAGACGTGATGGAGCTGATAGAAATTCTATTCGACATTCGACACTCAAAATATAGACCAAAGTCAACCATATTTATAACATTCAACTAAAAAAGGTAAAAATCATAGCATTGAGGACCACGCTAACCATTTTCAAAATACTAAGAATGAAAACACTAAGGAGAAGAACAAAATGGTCATTTTACAAATAAAAACAATTTCACAAGAAATGGGACATTATATTTATGTTTTTATATATTTTCCCATACTTAGTATATTCATTGTATCAATGTATATTTGTGTCTCTATGTAACAACCTGATTCCATCGTTAGAGAAAAGTCAATGGGGAAAGAATTGGGACTTTTTGGTAGTAACTTGGAAATCCATAGCCTAGTCCAAATTTAGACGAAATCGGAGTCAGTGAGGTCTAGGGAAATCTTGTAACAAATGGGAGATATAATTATGAATCGGAGTCAGTGAGGTCTAGGGAAATCTTGTAACAAATGGGAGATATAATTATGAATCTGATCATATGAGTGGGTAGATAAGACGTTAAGGAAATCATACGACTTTACAGAATCAAATTCAGGCGAGTAGAAATTCTGAAACTCATCTTAGCGTGAACGGGTATTTTATAAGTGTCATGGGAAGAAGGTGTGTTGTGAAATGGGGGTTCAAAACTCTTAAAATTGTTCATTGTTTCTGTGCAAGCCGCTGTGGCGGGATTACTTCAGCCAAGGCGGGACCACCATAGCAGGACAGTCGTGATTTAAGTCGAAAATAAACCCCAAAATTGTATTATTCTGCACTTATCAACTTTAAGAGCTAGGAGGCGACCCCAGGTGCTTTCCTGACAGTTTTCCACCATTCTTGAGGCTAAAGGTAAGGTTTTCACTACCAAATCCATTTTTTGATCCGTAGAATGTAAATTCGTGGGTAATTATTGTTGGGGAATAGTTTTGGAACTGTTTGGATGGTAAGAAAAGCCCTAATTTGGGTATGGGGATCAAAGGTTTGACCTAGGGTTGATGATTTTGATTATAATTCGGGTATTTAGGTCTTGTTTATTGATCCTCGCATTATTATTAGTTATTTGTAGACCTAGAACAAGCGGAAAGAATCCAGAAAATGAAGATTCAAATGCCTTGAGGGATTCAGGATTCAAGGTAGGTGATGATTGTGATTTCATATAGGTGTGATATATGTTTGTAATTACCCATTATAATGCATGTATGTATGCGAATATTGCATTATTGATCACCCTAATCATAAATAAGGATAATTGAATAATTGTATGCCAAGAATCACCTTTTGTTGTATGATTGTGAGAATATACATTGTGATTGTGCTTTGTTGAATAGATCGAGTGTTACGTCCGACACACTAACTTCGATTGATTGTCATATTCCGGCATAAATATGGGATCGGTTGCCACATTCTGACATAAATATGGGATCGGTTTCCACGTTCCTGCATAAACATTGGATCGGGAACCACGAACCGGTACACTAACAGTTTAGGTATGGGTTCCATGAGAGGACTATTGAATTGGGTTCCATGAGAGGACCGTTGAATTTTTTTGGTGTATCTACTTGTGATGATTACGTTCATATCTAAAGATGATTGATATTGAAAGACTGTTTTTTGCTCTAAAATGATAACCAATATGTATTATTGAGATAGTGGAATGCTTCATTGATCCATAATAGATGACTAATATTGTATATGTTTGGTATATGCTTGTTTTATAATGTTGTGGTTACTTTCATATGTTTCACTTATTGAGATACTCGTGTGATCCTACAAGTACACTGTAGTTGTGTACTGATATTGCACTTACTTGTTCTTTATTGAGTACAGGGCATCTTCAGGCGGCTATTAATTGACCTCAGCTAAGAGACTATTCAGCATGACCGGATTCAAGGTTGAGCCAGTTCTTTCAGGCTGCCATGGATCTTCCTTGTTTAAGTCCACTCTTTTCAGACTCAAACTATTTGTTTAAGGTGTTGTTTAGTTTCGGGGTTGTACTCCTTGCTCTTAGACTTGTCGTTAGTAGAGTTTTGGTACAATGACTTTCGGGTTCTAGGGGTTGTTCTTCCGCATTAGTTTGGCTAGTTTATTTAAACCTTTGGAGTTTATGGGGACTCCGTATTAATTATATAGATATTTAAACCTGCTTCTGTAGCTTAAATGTGTATTACTTTGGTTAAGTTGATTAGTTGGGTTGTAGTTTTGGCTCTCCCACCACAGGGTTAGTGTGGATTCCACTCAGGACGGTTTGAGTCATGACAAAGTTAGTATCAGAGCTCTAGGTTCGCTGATCTCATTGTACCAAAACAAATCTAGTAAAGTCTTGCGAAACTGTATGAAGATGTCCATAATTTTCTTCGAAATGCTATAGGACTTTAGGAAAAACTCACTTATTTCTACTATTTCGTGTTATGACTAGAATCCAATTGGTATTTGGGTGATACAAATTGGTACCTTTCCTCCTTCATTCAATGGTCCAAACTAGAGCAACAATAATGGTAACACCATCACTAGCAAGAGAGGATGTTTATTGACTACCGACAGTTGAATAAGGTTACCATTCGAAACATGTATCCACTGCCTCAGATAAATTATCTTTTGACCAATTGCAGGGTGCATCAGTTTACATTTTCCTCTTGTACTGGGATACCGGTAATGGTCATCTATGGAACAAACTAATTAAGAAATTAGGCTTGTCTGTGAATTGTAACTTGAAAACTGTGAATGTGGAAGTTGTATTTGCTTGGATGAGATGATATGATCATGTGCACAATAAGTGTGGGTCTGAATTTTGATAAGTGCAATATGCTGGCTGAATTGATTGAAACTATGCAAGTTGTAACTGCTGAGTATCATGAAACTCATCGTGAAAAGGTCACGACTAAGTTCGATGCAAGGGTCAGGATAATGTATGAGGAGATTCGTAAGATATACATGTACGTGTCTTGGGCTTGAGTAATAACCGTGTGAGTGTCTGGGTGAATCCTGGGGATGTGTGGGTTATGATGGTTAATTAATTGTGTATCGTTGGATTGCCTCGAGGTAGACAATGATTATCCTAGTTCAAAGGATTATCCTAAATTGCTCAGTAAAGCTGAAAACCTTTGGGAGATTTAGAAAAGAGAAAAACCCTAGAAAAATTTATTGTTTAGGTACTGTTTTCGTCTAAGCCGCTGGGGCGGGATTTTTCCGCTAGCGCGAGGCCGCCAGAGCGGAAATTCCCCACCAGAACGGGACAGGGCGAGACAGAACCTCAGCACTGTCTCCTCTGTTTTTGCCAAGTCTCCTTATAGAACCCAAATCGAATCTGAACTAACCCCTGCAATCCAATCAGTGTTCAACAATTGAGGTTAGAAGCTATACTGCGAGTTCATGGATTGATTGTATATCAAGAAGGTTCAGGATACGACTGCTCCAATAGCAGCGATAATTATTGGGTTAAGTTATTGAGTGTATTACAATTGTGAGAACCTGGGCGTATGAGGAGGAAATCAGCAAGGTCATGGAGGCCGGGGAAATGGTAATGCAGGTAGAGGAGCAGTGCAGCCAGGCAAGGAGGTTACCTGTCGAGATGACATGGCTCAGTTTATGCCTTTCCGGGGAAGACCGAGGTTGAGGCGCCAGATGCAATGATCACATGTACTATTATTGTTTGTGACAGGATGGCTAATGTGTCGTTTGATTCAGGTTCTACTTATTCTTATCTGTCCGTGCGATTTGCCTCAGAATTTGATATGATTTGTGTTATACTTGATGCCCTTATCCATGTTTCTACCCAGTTGAAGAGTCAGTCATAGTCACTCATGTATATCGTGTTGTCCTTTTGTGTTTATGGATTTTTAGATTTGGGTTGAATTGGTTATGTTGGATATGACTGACTTGATATAATCTTAGGCATGGCTTGGTTGTCCCCCCCTATTATGGTGTGCTTAATGGTAATGCTAAGTCGATAACTCTAGAGAACCCGGGTAGGGAAAGGTTAGAGTGGGAAGGGGGTAAAAGCCTAAGTCAGCTAAGGTCATATCTTTTGTGCGAGGTAGGAAACTGGTGGGGCAGGATTATTTGGCGTGATTGGCTCATATTCGGGATGCTGAGGTTGAGTCTCCCTCTATTGAGTCTATTCCTATTGTGTCAGAAATTAGAGAAGTGTTTCCCACTAATTTTCTTGGTATGCCTCCGAATAGAGATAGATTTTTCTGCATTGATTTGGAAACTGGCACTCGCCCCATCTCCACTCCTCCTTATCGCATGGCTCTGGCAGAATTTAGAGAGCTTAAAGCTCAAATCCAAGGGCTTCTTGATAAAGGTTTCATCCGTCCTAGTGGGGTGCTCCTGTCTTGTTTGTTAAGAAGAAGGAGGGTAGTACGAGGAATAATGAATTTATCTTAAGCCATAAAGGAGAGGATTGATACAGGAATGACAAGCTTATGGATAAAGAAAGTCCCAATGAGTATACTTGGGGAAGGCAATTGAAATATTTTAGTAAGAAAGTGCGTATAAATTGGGTTAGTCTTTTGAATTTGATGAGGTTACCTGAGTTTGGGGCGTCGTATTGATGAAGAGGTTGACTTCATAGTGATAGTCAAGGCTGACTTAGCGTAATGGTAATAAGAGTTCGTGATGGATTGTGACGGGATGCAAATATATAATAAGATTGTTTGTTAAGCAAAATTTGTACAGTAATTACGACTTGTGAGTATCTAAGGTTGTGGTTTTCTAATATTTGGTGAGTAACGTGGTTGTATGGAAAGTTTTAAGAGATGGTGGGACACCACTCGAATAGAATTTTAAAGAGCTAGAGTATAGTGGGATGTAGTACAACCTTTAGAGAGAGGCGAGAACAGGAATATTTTTATTTGATTGCAAAGGCTAAAGAGGTATCTTCAGAGGGGTAGATAATTGAGTTCAGAGACGCGTGATTTCATTCATTTGTTGTGGCTATGGTAATTGTGCCACGGGTCCATCAGATTGGTTAAAAAAGATTGGTTAAAAACTATTGAAAAAGACTTGAGAAAGGAGTGTACAGACATTAGCTCGAGCGTAATGATAAGTGCTTTGGTTTTGTTTTTGAGTTTAGTAATGAGTACGATGGAATTTTTAGCGAAGGATGTTGTAAGATCGATGGAGATGCGATCAACGATAAGCGAAAATCCATGAATACATAAAAATCTTCAAGGTACAAGCTAATGTTGATAGATAAAAGGATTGTGTTGAATTTACATTTCAGACTTTTCATTGTAAGTCTACATTCGTGGTAATATAATTTGTCAAGGTATGAATTTGTAAGGTGAGAAATGATCAATTGTATCAAGTATTGAGTATTTTGAAAGGACTCACACCTGGGTAGAGTCGTAAAGTTATTACTATTGATTGTTACGTACCTAAGAAAGGTTTTCATTTAAGAGTGTTGGTTTAGAGTAAGGTAAATGGTCGGAGTGTTTATGATGGTTGTTAGTATTGTGAGTATGATTCACTAGTTATGCTCTCGTGTGTGTTCATTTTAGTGGGTGGATCCCTAATGGTGGATGAGGGGTACCAAATCCTGCTTTGTTCTCTTGGTTGAGTGGAAAGATTTGGTTATTTCAAATGACATAATTGGTGTTGTCTTGGAGTTGTTAAAGTATTTTAGTGGTTCTACATGTACCACCTTTCTTATGAGAATTCATAGAAGAGCTACCATGAGTAATTATGGTTGTCCGGCAATCTTAATATTCATCTTGTCGTCGAGGTCATGTATTGATTGTGTGTGGTTGAATGTGGGGATCATTGGGTCCAATTCTATTGTTCTTAAGGGTAATCTGCAATCATAATTGCTAAATTTAGCATCTTGATAGTGTGGTTGGAGGGTTGTATGCTTGGACATATCCCTCGATGAGTATCTGATTTCTAAAGATCAAATTTTTATAACTTAAGCTCATGGAAATTTATGGTGTGGACTGGAGATGTAAAATCGTTAAGGGGTTGTTTTGGTGAAGAATGCTCAGGATAAGGTGAGAAGTATCCAAGCGAAGCTTCTAGCAGCCCAGAGTCGACAAAAAAGGTATATGGGACAAATATCCCCAGTTTTCGACGATTCAGATACTACTCTGCCCTTATTTTAGCCCTTTTCTCCTAGTTTGTAATTCGGGAACGAGTGATGGGTAAATTGGTATCTATTGTAACGACCTAATTTCGTCGTTAGGGAAAGCCAATGGGGAAAGAATTGGGGTCAGAAAATTTTTTGGTAGTAACTTGGAAATTCATAGCCTAGTCCAGATTTGGATGAAATTGGAGTCAGTGAGGTCTAGGAAAATCCGGTAACAAATCGAAGATCTAATTATGAATTTGATCACATGAGTGGAGACATAAGACGTTAAGAAAACCATATGACTTTATGGAATCGAATTCAGGCGAGTAGAACTCCCGAAACTGATCTTAGCGTGAACGGGTATTTTATGAGTGTCATGGGAAGAAGGTGTGTTGTGAAATAGGGGTTTGAAACTCTTAAAATTGCTCACTATTTATGTGCAAGCCGCTGTGGTGGGATTATTTCCGTCGGGGGGGCCGTTGTGGCGGGCTGAGGGTCGCCATAGCGGGACAGTCACGATTTAAGTCGAAAATAAACTCCAAAATCGTTTTATTCTGCACTTATTGACTTTGAGAGTTAGGAGGCAACCCTAGGTGATTTCTTGACAGTTTTTAACCATTCTTGAGGCTAAAGGTAAGATTTTCACTCCCGAATCCATTTTTTAATCCGTAGAATGTAAATTCGTGGGTAATTATTGTTGGGGAAGAGTTTTGGAACTGTTTGGATGGTAAGAAAAACCCTAATTTGGGTATGGGGATCAAAGGTTTGACCTAGGGTTGATGGTTTTGATTATAATCCAGGTATTTAGGTCTTGTTTATTGATCCTCGCATTATTATTAATTGTTTGTGGACCTAGAACAAGCGGAAATAATCCGGAAAGGGAAGATTCAAGTGCCTTAGGGGATTCAAGCTTGGATTCGAGGTAGGTAATGGTTGTGATTTTATGTTGGTGTGATATATGTTTGTAATTGCTCATTATAATGCATGTATGTATGTGAATGTTGCATTATTGATCACCCTAATCGTAAATGAGGATAATCGAATAATTGTATGTCATGAATCACCTCTTGTTATATGATTGTGAGAATATACATTGTGATTGTGATTGTTGTTTGTTGAATGGATCGGGTGTTACGTTTCGACACACTAACTTGGATTGGTTGCCACGTTTTGGCATAATATAGGATCGGTTGCCACGTTTTGATATAAATATGGGATCGATTGCCACGTTCTGGTATAAACATTGGATCGGGTACCACAAACTGGTACACTAACAGTTTGGGTATGGGTTCCATGAGAGGAACATTGAATTGGGTTCCGTGAGAGGACCATTGAATTGTGTTAGTGTATCTACTTGTGATGATTACGTTTATATCTAAGGATGATTGATATCGAAAGACTGTTTGTTTCTCTAAAATCATAACCAATGTGTATTATTGAGTTGTGGAATGCAACATTGATCCTGAAAAGATGACTAATATTGTATATGTTCAGTATATGCCTGTTTTATAATGTTGTGGTTACTTGCATGTGTTTCGCTTATTGGAATAGTCGTGTGAACCTACCAGTTCACTGTGGTTGTGTACTGATACTACACTTGCTTGTTCTTTGTTGAGTACAGGGCATCTTCAGGTGGCTATTGTTAGACCTCGGCTAAGTGACTATTGAGCGACCGGATTCAATGGTGAGCCAGTTCTTTCAGGCTGCCATGGATCTTCCTTGTTTAAGTCCACTCTTTTCGGACTCAAACTATTTGTTTAAGGTGTTTTTTAGTTTCGGGGTTGTACCCCTTGCTCTTAGACTTGTCGTTAGTAGAGTTTTGGTACAATGACTTTCAGGTTCTAGGGGTTGTTCTTTCGCATTAGTTTGGCTAGTTTATTTAAACCTTTGGAGTTTATGGGGACTCCGCATTAATTATATAGTTATTTAAACCTGCTTCTGTATCTTAAATGTGTACTACTTTGGTTAAGTTGTCTAGTTGGGCTGTAGTTTTGGTTCTCCCATCGAAGGGTTAGTGTGGGTGCCACTTACGACGGTCTGGGTCGTGACACTATATTGTCTCATAATATAGGATCTAACGCTCCTCCACTCAGACAGACTTAGGTGGATTGATCTGCTATTTGACTACTTGATTGGTGAGTCCTCAAGGCAAGGGCATGGACACTTTTAGTGCTTTGATATCTTTTAAGTTTTTAGATTATGTTTGTAACCTAGGGGTTTGTCCAAGTCACGTCTATGATAGTAGAAGGCTTATGTCAGACTTAGCAATATTCCTCATATTCTCTTATGTACTCTATTGGTATCCTTTATGTCATCTTTTGGGTTGAGATTTATATTGCTTATTTTCTCTTATTGTGTTTCTTTTACATCATGCCTATGTCAAGTGGCTCTTTTAGGGCCTCTCAGGGTCATATTGTCATGCCACAACTAGGGTATACTTTGAGTCATGAAATAAGTGATCATAACGGTGGGACAAGTCCTTATTTTTTTTCAATTCAAGTTAACCAATTAACGACTATCCAGATAATAAATGATAAATTTGAACTTCAATTTATTTTACTAACTAACAAATCAACAATCAATTTTATTTTCCTCTTTAACAGATAATATGGCATTATCTGTTCACACTTTTTTCGTTTTTTCTGAAAATTCTACTCTGGTAATTATTGCGTGTCATAATATACAATAATGACAAATTTTAGTCTAATTTAAAGTCTAATTTTTACGTTCCCAAGAATCACTAGATCACGATGATGCAAAACAATAATTAATTGTGTAAGTCCGTCCTTTACATATATAAACACACCCATAAGTGTATCCTCTTCCACATAATTCATTTCTTTCATTTGTTCTAGAAAGCAATTATCATCAAGTGTCTTACTGCAGAAAATCCATCTTAGTTAAGAAAAAAATGGCGGTTCATTCTAATTTAATGGCATGTCGAGTGTGTGACAAGGTTTTTTCTTATGCTCTGCCATTACTTTATCATTTTGATCAAGTTCATGGAAGAGAAGGTTATGTGTTAGCAATACAACGAAGTGGTAAGACCATACATGAATATATTGATTTAAATATTATTATTATTTGGTGTAATAATTTGATGTTCATTATTTATTTGTCCGACTAACTCTATTTGTGTCAAGTAGATTTTTTTTTTGTGTTACATCTTTTAGGACCAAAGACGATTCATTCTGGTTCGATCAGAAATCATCATCTTGATTAGGGGTGTACAAAACCGAATCGAAAACCAAACCAAACCGCAAACCAAGTCAAACCGAACAAAAAACCCAACTAGTGGTTTGGTTTGACTTGATTTGGTATTGGAAAAAAAAACCCGACTATATTTGGGTTGATTTGGTTTTAACTAAAAAAACACAACCCGAGACCAAATCAACCCGACATTATATATATAATTTTAAAATTTTATTTTATACATAAAAATATTTACATTGATATAATTTTAAAATATTTCTTATACTATTTCATAGTTTTTTTATCTTTTAATATATTATTTCAAGTTTAAAACTTAGAATTCTGAATGGTCCAATAAATATTATAGTTCATAGATGTTGATAATTATGATAAAACTTAAATCAAAATCAAATTAATACTAATGCAAAAAGAAAATCAATTCAACACTAAGAATGACAATAATATTGAATATTTGTTCTTATGTTTTACATTGGTTTAGACAATTAAAATATATAATCTAATTTTAATTTTCCTTAAATATTTAGTAATGTAACTATTACTTATTAAACTTATTTTAGCATGATTTAGTACTTTTAAATTATGATCATTTTCATTATGACTTGCAATATTTATTTTATATGATGATTTCATTATTATTTTTTATTGAATATTTTAGTGTCATCACTAATCTCATATTTTGTGTTATTTTCTTAAGAAACATCTTAGATAATTGTATTTTGGTTGGACTAAAGAAATATTTGGAGCACAAGTTAATTATATGTTTGTATGCAAACTTTACCGAAAAAATCCGAGGTTTATTAGTTTGGTTTGATTTATAAATTTAAAAATTCGACTCAATGATTTGGTTTGGTATTTGAAAAAACCGAACCAACTCGAGGTTGAAAAACCTGAAAAAAATTGAATTTTATTAGTTTGGTTTGGTTTATAAATTTAAATTTTTTACACAAATGGTTTGGTTTGATATTTGAAAAACCCGAATCAACCTGATCATGTACACCCCTAATCTTGATAGGAGGAAGAGGAACTTTGAATTTTTGATTTGTTTGAAAACTTCCTTTCCTAGGGAAATCGCTCCTATCTAGGTGTTCCCCTCTTTTATTTTTGGCTGAAAATTCATTCTAAATGGAGGCAAATCACATTTTTTATATGGGGAAGATGAACTTTGAATTCTTAGTTAATGTGAAAAATTTCTTTACAAGTGAAGCGATTCTAACTAGAGTGTGTATTTTTACATTTTCGTTTAGGAAAGCGATTCAATTAGTTCGATCGGTTAATCACATTTTTTATGTGAGAAAAAAATTATTTTGATTATTAGTTTACTTGAAAACATTCTTTACAAGGAAAAACACTTCCAAAAAGAATGTTTCTAATTTCTCTTTAAGGGAGGAAATTTATTCAGGTCCGTTCGATAATTCACCTTCTTTATAGGTGGAAGAGGATCTTTAAATTCCTATTTAATTTTAAAACTTCTTTATCTAATTTCCTTTCTAAGGTGGGGATTTATTTTGGTTCGATTACAAAATCACGTTCCTTAAAATAATCTTGACCAAAGTGTTCCTCTTTTCTCGAGCTCAAATCAGAAATCTTTGATTAAAATTATAGGGATTACATCTAATAAGGCCCCATCTTGTATATATATGATAATAAAAATCCAATTTGTTTAGATTTTTCTTATGTATAGTCTATTGATTGGGGAATGACTCTTGATTAGAGATTGACTATTTTCAGGGTTCAAACACGAGACTTCTACATAACAGTGGATGAATCTAATTCATCTCAATGCTTGTTAGTGGCATGTAAAAGAGTGTATATATATATACATAACAAATTCTTCCTATAAATTTTATTGATAATTTATTTTCTACCTCAATAATATATTTTTCAATTTGCAGGTTTTCCTGTGTCAAAGACGACACATTTCAAGTTAAATTCTAAACAAGGTCAGCCTTATTTTTTAAAATTCGAAACCAAACCAAAAAACCAAACAAAGTAATTTATTAATCCAAAACCAATCCGAAAAACCAAAAAACCAATCCAAATAAAAATTCGATTTGATTTGATTTAGTTATTCAATTTAATCCGAATAGTGTAAACCGAATAGTGCACACCCCTACTCTTGATATCTTGACTACACAATTATCACGGGAGTTGGTATTCTTTAGATACAATTGTCTATTTTCTAAGTACAAGTCTTTTAAATATATTTAATAAACAACTCTTTTCCTTTCAATTGTTGTTTTAACTATAACTTTATATTCATTTGAGTGGTCTAATGTAATAGATTTGTGAGCCAACATAAAATTTCTTTTAGGAGTGTTTTTCTTTCTTCATTTGTCTCACTTAGTTACTTTTGCGATTCAAAATTCTAATGGGATCAATATGGAACCTAATTTCTCTCCCTCTAGTATGTAAGCCAACAATTTTGAGGATAAAGTTATTATTAAAAAATGGTATATTTGAATTTGCTAAGTAGTTTAAGGACACATGATTTAGATTGAATTTGTGAATAAAATATTAATGAAATATTTCATTGGAACAACAAGATATAATGAATAAAAATCAGAAAGTAATCAAGTCATGTATTGAATATTAAGAATTGGTCTTGGAGGCTTAAGTAGAGTAATGTGTCCAAAATAACTTATGAACTTAATAACTGAGACTTAGGAGTTATTTATTTACAGTACATCAAAATTTAAAATTTGTGCTTTTCAGAACGATCACCAACTTATTCGAGTTATATTTAATAGAAACGATAACGGGGCAAAACACGATAGGATGTGACAAATTCATAAATGAAATTTAAAAAGTTACACAGGGTGAGACGGGTCAAATTTAATTCTTTTGAATTAAAGTTAAAATGTTTAATTTATTCTTCAAGAATCAATTGGTTCCATACAACTCCTAAATTCGCTACTCAATATATTATTATTATTATTATTATTATTATTATTATTATTATTAATAATAATAATTTTTATATTATAATATTAGTATTATTATTAAAATTCATTTTTCTATATAACAACAAGTCTTCACATTCCTTTACGATATATCTTTTACTTACATTTTCATATTAAGTATTTAAAAAATTATAACTAAGCAATATCTAATAATCTATGTTAAGGAAATGACTGCATATATATGAACTAAAAGAGAACAAAAAAAAAATATGGAACAATAAATTTGAATTAATAATATTTTCTGTAAATGTTAGTAATTGAGAATATATGGTCCTTTTTAATTTATTTGATATTATAAAAATATTAAATAATAAGATTATTTGTAATATTCAGTCCTAAAGATTTTTTTAGTTATTTTGACTAAAAAGATATTTATTAATATTTTTAGTAAATATATTAATGACTTAATTATGTATTTGAAAGTTGGGTATTTGTTAGGAGTAAAACAAATTTTTAAAAAATAAAAGAAAAGTGGGGTGAGTGGAAAAGGAATGGTACAAAGTCAGAAAATGGTTCCACTATACAAATATCAAATTAAGGAGCCTCACACAACTATTGTTGGTTGGGCTGTAAATAACATGTGAAAAGTAAAAAAAAAAATATAGAAAATGAATTTACAAACCAAGTATCAAACAAACAATGGAGTTTCACACAACTATATTTGTTAAGCCTCTGTAAATATTTTTCTAATTAACACTACTCTCTTCTTTATTAGTAGTCATGCTAATTTATGATAATTCATCCACAACTATTGTCCCTTTAAAAATTAAAATTAATTATTAATTTTCACCTTTTATCCTTACTCCAGAAATGTGGAAAGAGGTTAATATAGTTTTAAAAAAAAAGTAGTAGTACTCCATTAAATTGAGCTAAGAATTAAGAATAATAATTAAATTATCATTCTGGCTAATAGTTTTTAAGGAACGCGCAAAAGAAAAATATAACAAATACTCTGTATCTCTAATGATGAGTATTTTCATGATTTTCAAAATTAGTTGTCTCAAAATATATTTTTTATTTTACACATTTAAAATACAATTAAGGGATAATTTTAGAGACCTTCCCTCAGGTTCGACTATATAACAATAACCTCCCTTGTGGTTTGAGATATTACATTCATCTCTCTTATTGTGATATTCTTTTAACGAAACTATTTTAAATGATATATTCTCCATAATTTCTCGAAACTACCCTTATTAGCCGCATTTTATTAGAAATTTAGGTTCTTAAATATAAACACTTCTCAATTTTATTTCAAACTGAAAGATGATTATAAGGAATGATAAGTGATTACTTGATACTAAGATATAATACCAAACTCCCTGGCATGTGTATTTGTTAGCTAAGCCATATCTGCAGATTGCAGCAATTGAACTAACAAATTTTACCCTTTAAACTTTAAGTGAACATATATTTCCAAAATAAAAAATAAAAAAATAGAATGACAATCAAACTCTTAAATTTTGAGGTGGAGTTTACGTTAATTTTGTGTTTGGAAAAGTTACAATAGCTTATGAACCAATAGGAGGACATGAAATTTATATTTTAATCATTATTTCTTATTAGCAAAAGTTTAAAGGAAGAAAAAAAGAATGATTTATGTAGGAATTACATTGATTTGCTACACACAAAGATGATTGTTGCTTGAAATTTTCTTCCGTTTTAAAAACTTTGAGAGGAGATTTATATTTTAAAAGTAGAATATAATAAAAGATGGCAAATAAGGGTAGTTTCAGAATATTACGGATAATTTATCATTTAAATTAGTTTCGTTACAAAAATATCAGAATAAGGGAGGTGAATGTAATATCCTAAACCACAAGGGAGATTAATATTATTAAGCCAAACCTAAGGGGATGTCTCTGAAATTATCCCTATAATTAATTATGTTTTGTCCTTTTACTCTTAATAGTAATTATTCTTAAAAACTCAAAATATCTCATTTATATTGCATGAATAGAATAAATATTTAAAAATCATATCTTAAAATATAAATAATAATATCTCTTTTAATTAATATTTTTCTTTAAAAACGTATAAAATAAAACCCATAAACAATTGTTTGATACCCAGATAGTAAAATTGACCGGGGAGAATATATGTTATTGTGTGAGTCTTTTTGCTTTTAAAAATTGAGGGTACTTTTATCTTGATATTATTTTCGCATGAAAAAAAGTGAGTAAAGGATATTCCTATTAGTTATTAGTTTTAGAAATGGTGTTTATTTTCAAATCGTAAAGAGATTATTTGTGAACTTTTCTCGAATAAATGTAACCCTTAAAAAAACTGAAATCGTCTGCCTAACTTGTCGTTAAATTATTCGTAACTAAGTTAACTCTTTATATATATATATATAATTAGCCTTGTCTCCGTTGCTAAATAGGACCAGCGATAGAATTTTGTTCGTAATTATAGAATTTATTCGTCATTACCGGCCACTGATTTATTTTTGTAGTGTATATATGGTGCGACCCATTTTTCTGAGGAAGATGGGTTAGGACATATAACAACTCTTGTGGATGTTTAAAATAGAAGAGTCGCTACTAATATGTTGAGATGTGTTAGCGCACCATTTACTACTACTAATCGCAATGAACTTTGTTTTATTAGTCTATGCCATTAGAAATTGATTAAGGATTCAAATTACCTTAATAAGAAGATGGTAGGGACTAGGCACCTTTTGAGGTTCAAAAATATAGGTTTGGGGTTTCGGGTGGGTTCAGAGATCCCGAGAGCTTGTCTTAGCTCGGGGGTTGGGTCACGGGTCGTGGTCAATTATCGAGTCGAGATGAGGGTTAGGTCTTAGGTGTTCCAAGTCGTCTAGGTCCGGAATCATATTATTTTTCTAGATTATACTTAATGCCTTGGGATAATATTTTCTCTTTATTAATCAAACACCAAAAAAAATTTTAAAAAATCCCTTTTTTTTTTTAGAACTCACTGGTACATTAGTGAATACTAGAAATTGTATTGAGTTAATATCTTAAAAGATCACTCAACTTAGAGAATTTATCTGGTAAAGTTGAGTGATCTTTTGAGATATTAACTCAAATCGTATTCCTACTATATATTCTGAACTACTACAACTACACGACGCCAAATATAATTTAAACAGTAGTTCGTTAAACAATTAATCCTGTTAATTGTTCTTTGCCTTTAATGCTGCTTGCGTCTGCCTTATGGCATTATACACTTGGAAGCAAAATTAACTGAATTAATTCTAATCATTTGACTGCCCACTATTTTAACCCTCATTTGCTCTTGCTTTTAATTACCCAGATTATTAATTAGAGTCATAATTTGAAGGGGACTTGTTAACCAAAATGAAATCATAGTAAATCCTATCGTGTAATTATTATATGTATCTCATTAGGTAAAGTCTTCCTTTTCTCAATAAATTAATGACAACGTGAATAATAAGATCATAGTAATAATATATATGCCCCTAAAAACTTTTCTTAACCCAACGTGTGCTTGTGAAAAGAGATTAATAATACTACAATAGTTTGATAAGCCTTCGTGGGATGATGGTATTATTATGAGCAATATCATATTATTACTACATCTCTACGCTTTCTTGAACTCATAATAAATTGTATTTCAAGCCATAATATTTCATCCAATAATGTTCATGAAGACATTGTAAATACTTTGTTCCTGCATTCATTTCTAACTTTTTTTTCTTTTTCAGTGAGCTCGATGGTACTTTGATATTTAAGTAGGGATTATATCAAATTATTTGCATTTTTACGTGAGTTTTTGTCGTCTTTTAAGTCATGAATTTATAATTAAATTCTTATATATTTGCATCATTTCTGGTTGCATTTTTTATTAGTATTCTGGCTTTTAATTTCAATTTTTCATATGACATGTTTAAGAGCACACAATTAATAGATATTTTAGTGTATTTGACATATCTTTAATTTAAGATCACAAGATTCAAAAAAAAAAATTATTTTCTTAAACTTCGTGCCAAATCAAAATAGACCAAACATATATTTCTATATTATATAGAAGAGCCAAGGAAGGACGACCATGGCTATGAAGAGTTGTACAATGCGCAATACAAGTTGTACTATGTACTTAGCCTTATCTTATTCCCTCACCAATAGCCTCTAAACATGTGTAACAATGTGGACCCATTCTCTTTCTATCATTGCAATTTTACTAGCTAGGCAGAATGACCTGGGAGACCCTTGTATTTGGCTTCGTTTGTCAATTGAACCCTTTTACTCATCACTTTGCCAAATGAACCCTTAAACTCATTGAAACTCTATTTTTTAAACCCCTCTGACCTTTGACCGAGCTTATGTGACACAGAAATGACTTAGTTGGACAAATACGTAATCCCACGCGTTTTGAAGCAAGTGAATACAATATTTTTAATTTAAAATTATCAAAATTATAAGACAAACAATAATAATAATTTTTTTAAAAAAAAATACTAAAAACCCCCTTCTTCTTCACTACACCCCACCTCACCCCAGCCCCCACCCCTTCTATCTTCTTCTTCAGCCCCACCCCACCCTTTTTCTCTTCTTCTTCTT
>JAJOOH010001219.1:0-70222 GCA_029582605.1 Solanum gracilifrons | reverse complement strand
CTCAGTTATAGTATATGGGTATTCCCCATCTTTTCATCTTATTTATGATTTAGCTTCCGCATCAGTTTATTATCTTTAGTATGCTCATGATCAGGCCAGCAGGGTTAGTTTGGGATCACTTGTGGTCCTAGGTCCCGTGTCTGCGTCTTGGGGGTAGCTTGGGGCGTGACAATGTCATTCTAGTTCTCTCATGGAACCCACACACAAACTGTTAGAGTACAAGTATGGTACCTGATTCACTAGTTAATATGTACCGATGTGGTACCCGATCCACTAGTAAGTATGTATTGGCATGGCACCTAATCCACTAAAAATTTTCTACTGATGTGGCATCTAATCCACTCAGAAATATATACCAGCGTGGTACCCGATCTACTCATCAAATAAACTTCACATTCACAATCAATAGAATCAAGCTTGTACATCAAGTAAACACATTCATTGCATATGATGAATAACATTAAACATTTAAATCATGGATTTTCCTCTTTGCCTAATCATATTTCATGCATACAATACCAGCGAAGTAGTAGACAAACATATATAACATAAACAAAAAATAAACGACCATCACCTACTTTGAAACAAAAATGAATGGTCTTAAGAACTTGAGCTTTCCCATTTGGAATGCCTTGATGTTTTCTTTTCTTAAATTGTTACTAAACACAACAATCAATGAAAAGTCTCCTAATTAAAAAAAATTAGTACTTTATCCTATTCTTAGGGAAATTACATGATCATTAAAAATTGAACCACAAACAAGGGGAGTACTTAAATAACCTTTACTAAAGAAATTTGTGGAAAATCTACTAAAAATTGCCCAAAGTAGTATTTTCTTTACCCAAAAACAAAGTTGTAGAACATTAAGGGTTTTGGTACTTTTTCTGCATTAAGTTGTGATCGGCTTGCTATAGCGACCCAACATACTATAACAACCTAACCCTCTATAGAAGCTCTTCCATAATGGGATCAGTTACTATATAAAGAATTGATTTCCCAACTATAATAGTGTGAAACCCACTATAGCATATTACATTTGACATAAGTTCAAAATTCTCCCAAACATATCCCCTTTTTCAACACACCTTCAACCTTGACGTTCTAGACTAGCCTTCTCATGCCAAGTTTTATATTGAAAAGTCTACTTAGCTGGATTTAATTTTGAAGAGTCACACGGTTTCCTTAATGGATTATATATTAGGAAAACGAACCCAAGGTAGACATTTTACAAATCCATTCCTGGATAGCCCTAGACCGCATGATGCTCTAATTTACTCTAAGTTTAGCCAAGCCAAAAACTTTCAAGTCATTATTCTAGAAATCCTCATGCCCAAATTTTATTACAAAAGGCTTACCTATAACGACCGAAAGGGTTCGTTACAATATATACCAGTTGACCCATCGCTCGTCCCTGAGAGATCAAACAAGAAAACTTGGAGAGAAGAAAAAGGTACTACTTGAATCTTCAAATAACTGAGTGTATTTGCACCGCATGTCCAACAAGGTTTACCAAGTAGCTTCCTCCACTAAATGAGGATTCCATAGAACCTTAGCTAATTTTATTTCCTTTGATGAACTTCCTAACATCTCAGCCAAGAATAGAAACCAATACCTCTTCATACTACAAATCCTTATGTAGCACTATTGAGTCCCACAAAATAATATAATCTCCATTCCCATAATACATCTTCAGCATGGCCACATAAAAGATTGGATGCACTCCAAACAAGTTGGGCAACAATGCTAGCTGGCAAACCACAGGCCCCACGCTGTCAAGAATCTCAAAACAGAACAATGTAACGAGGACTAAGGTTACATTTCTTGCCAAACATCACCAATTTGTTCGTTTTTGATACTTTCAACAACACCTATCACCAGCTTTGAATGACATATCTCTTACCTTACGATCTAGATACTACTTTTTCCTTATCTGATCTAACAATAGCTTGGTTTTGATGAATTTTACCTTATCTTGAGCTTTCCTAACCAAATCCACACCCAAAGGCTTTACACCTCCTGGCTCGAACCACCCCATGGGAAATCTATATTTCCTCTCATAGAGTGTCTTGAATGATGCCATATCTTTGTTGTAGTGATAATGGTTTATATAGATGAACTCACATAAAAACGACAATTGATCCGAAGGAAAACAAAAGTAAATCACACATGCTCTCAACATATCCTCTAGCACTTCAATCATCATCTCCGACTAATCATCCATATGGGATGAAAGGTTATGCTATATGTGGGTTGAGTGCCAAACGCTTCATGTAACTTAACCTATAACTTAGAAGTAAATTGAGTGCCTTTGTCTGAGATGATAGAAATCATCACCCCATGCAACGTTACTATCTCATTCACATAAATCTTAGAAAATTGGTGAGATTTATAATTGAACTTAACCGAAAAGAAATAGGCTGATTTAGTCAACCTATCAACAATAACCTAGATAGGATCATACTTTCCTGAGGTTTTGGGAAGACCCCCACGAAGTCCATGGCTATCCTTTCCCACTTCCATTCATGAATGAACATATTTTGTTGTAAACATGCATGCCTTTAGTGCCCATACTTCACATGTTAACAATTTTAACACTTAGACACATGATCAAAATATCTCTTTTACTTATGTACCTCCAATAAAGCTTCCTCAAGTCCTGATACATTTTGGTTACAACCTAATAAATCCAATCCCGCAAACCAAAAGACTCTTCAACACTTTCAGGATCAAGTCATCAACCCGAGTAACAAAAATTCTCCCTCTGAGATTGAGCACTTCACTTGGGTTCAATGTAGCGCCTGTAGTCTCCACATACATCCCTTTATTCCTGAGCTTATTCAAATCCTCATCCTTAAATATTTTAGCATTGATGCCCTCTATAAATATGGGCTTGAACTCAAAATTGTCCAACGCCCCACCCTTATCACTAGTGGCATGAACATAGCTTCTAGGGTATGAATCTCTCCATCTAAGGGTCAGTTGGACACCCATAAGAATCCCAAAATACCCATGCTAACTAGATTTTGGCTCAATTCATCTGCCACCGCATTTTACAAGCCAGGTAATCAAAATAAGCTCAATCACCCCAAGGTCTAGAAGGAACAATATATAATCCACCTTGCCCTCCATGTCTAGAAATCCAAAAGTGAGGTCTGAAAGTGTTAATTATTTAAGAAAACACCCAACTATCCTTGAACATAACCGCCAGCGGACCACCAACAGACCCCAGTCGACGGGTCATTGTCTGACCTACGGCCCGTCCTAGTGGACCGTCGTTGGTCATAAGAAAGAAGAATTTAGGCCATAAAACCACGAGCCCTAACCACAGAACGTGATCTGACCTACGATCCTTAGGTCAGGTCGTGGTCCTGAGCCTCTGAAAACTTGTCAGGATGGCCAATCCACAGACACACCTACAGTCTGTGGTTCAATCCATGGGTCGTGGTTGACCTTCGTGGATGGCACCTACAACTTTCAAAAATTTGCTTCATTTTCGTTTTTCGAATACGGGGTGTTACAATATATTCCTCTTGGGACCATTTGTCCTCGAATGAAATTTAAACTGGTTTTAAAATAGTAGGAGAGGAACTAACAACCGAACCTACAATGCAATGCATACAACAGCCCAACATGCGTGCAATGCACATATACAAGGAGGAAACAGCAAGTCCAAGCTAAATATACTTAATGCATCATAAGGAAGTAGGAACAACATGCGTGCAATGCACATATACAAGGAGGAAACAGCAAGTCCAAGCTAAATATACTTAATGCATCATAAGGAAGTAGGAACTACATCTAGCAACCCAATATGAATGAAATCTTAAAATTACTCCTGTTCAAGGAGGAACTACCTTCTCTAAGATAAAAGCATGTTCAACACAATCTCATGGAGCTCATAAATGAAAATCGGTTCTCAAAAAGTATATCTAAAGCATGTTCATCAATTCATCTCATGAAGTCTATAGGCAACTCATACTCAATGCACAACAACATAAGAAAAATCAATCATGTAAACTCAATTTCTTCAAAACACAAGTTTTCATGTAGATGCTTAACATAAGGAAATCATGGAAACACATAAAGCACATGACTCCAAAACAAAGGACAAACCAAGAGGAATTTATTACCTTAAGCTAGAATAGGATTAAAGGAAAAGAGATGAGGATATCGGGACATCATATCGGCCTCGGCCTCCCAAGTAGCACCCTCAAATAACTGATTCCTCCACAATAGATTCACGGATGCTATTTCCTTTTTTCTCAACTTCTTTACTTGCAAGTATAAAATCTAAACCGAAACTTCCTCATAAGAAAGACTTTCACCAACTCCCAACCCTTCTAAGGGAACTATGGATGTCGGATCTCCAACATACTTCTTAAGTTTAGAGAGATGGAAAATGAGATCCACAGATGCCAACTCATTTGAGAAATCTAACTCATAAGCAACCTTACCCACACGCCTCAAAATTTGATATGGACCTATACACCAGGGACTAAGCTTCCCCTTCTTACCAAACCTCATTACACACTTCATGGGTTAGATTTTCAAGTAAACCCGATTGTGAACATTAAACTCTAGATCCCTTTTTCTCACATCGGCGTAGGACTTTTACCGAATTTGAGACATTTTAAACTTTTCCTATATAAGCCGAACTTTCTCTATTGCCTCTTGTACCAATTCAGGACATATTAGGGCAACTTCATCTACCTAAAACCAAACTATAGGAGATCGAAATCTCCTACCATATAAGGCCTAAAATGGAGCCATATCAATACTCAAGTGGTAGTTATTATTGTAAGCAAGCTCAATCAATGGCAATTGGTCATCCCAATTACCCTTAAAAATAATCACACAAGCACTTAACATATCTTTACATGTTTGGATAGTACATTTTTCTTGACCATCGGTTTGGGAATGAAAGTCCATGCTAAGCTTAACATCAGTACCAAGACACTTTTGGAATGACTTCCAACACTAAGAAGTGAATTAGGTACGACGATCGGAAATAGTGGACAAAGGCACTCCATGCAACTTTACCATTTCTCTCAAGTAAATCTTAGCATAGTCCTCCGCCGAATAGGAAACCTTGACATGAAGGATATGGGCCAATTTAGTCATCTGATCTACTATAACCCAAATAGAATCATGTTGTCACCGGGTGCGAGGCAACCCAACAATAAAGTCCATATTCAAGTATTCCCCCTTCTAAGTAGGAATGAAAATATCTTTGGACAAACCTCCCGGTTTTTTATGCTCAACCTTTACTTGTTGGAAATTTGGATATTTACCCACAAATCCCGCAATATCCGTCTTCATTCCATTCCACCAATAGAACTCTCGTAAATCATGATACATCTTGGTGGCTCCCTGGTGAATGGAATAGCGCAAATTATAGGCCTCTATCTAAATATGTTCCCTCAAATACCCACATTTAAAACAGATAAACGACCTTAGTATATAAGTACTCCATCTCCCCCTTGGGAGAAAACCTCAACGGATTTCTTAAGCACCGCTTCTTTCAATTCTACAAAGATTGGATCAAGATCTTGCTTGGCTTTCACATCCGCCACAAAAGACAATTTGGAACCATTGTGAAGCATAACACCACCTTTGGTGGAGTACACTAGTTGAACACCTAGTTGAACTAATCTATGAACATCTCGAATCAACTCTTTCTTTTCTTCTTAGATATGAGCAACACTACCCATAGATAACCGAATAAGATCATCCACTACCATATTAACTTTTCTGGGGTGATAAAGGACACTCATGCCATAATCCTTCAATAACTCAAGCCACCTTCTTTGGCAAAGATTTACATCTTTTAGGTTAAACACATAATGCAAACTCTTTTGGTCGGTAAACACATCTGCATTTACTTCATACAAATAGTGCCTCCAAATCTTTAAGGCAAAAATGACCCCCGCTAACTCAAGGTCGTGAGTAGGATAATTCTTCTCATGTATTTTTAAGTTTCCTTGAAGCATAAGCAATAACTCTCCCATTTTTCATAAGCACACAAGTTAGCCTAATTCTTGAGGTATCACAATAAAGCACAAAACCATCCGTCATTTCGCGTAAGGTCTAGCAAGTCTATCTTTCAACACTTGGAAACTCGTTTCACACGCTTCAGACCATATGAACTTAGCCTTCTTTTGAGTCAAAGCCATCAAAAGAGAGGCTTTTGAAGAGAAACCTTCAACAAACCTTCTATTGTAATCGGCTAAACCCATAAAACATCTACTATCAAAAGGAATTAGAGGTCTAGGCCAACTCTTGACCACATCCATATTCTTAGAATCTACCTCAATACCCTTAGTCTAGACAATATGACCAAGGAAAGCTATGGACCTTAACAAAATTGACATTTGCTAAATTTGCAAAAAGTTGTTGGTCCTTAAAAATTTGCAACACAATCCTCAAATGATTAATATGATCATTCTCACTCCTTGGGTAGATCAAAATATCATCACTGAACACAATCACAAGCATGTCAAGGTATTATCTAAATACTCTATTCATCATATCCATAAAGGCCGCCGAATTATTCAACTCAAATGACATTACTAAAAACTCATAATGACCATACCGAGTTTGAAAAGTCATCTTCGAACTGTCATCACCATTCACCCTCAATTGGTGATAACCCGATCGAAGATCACTATTAGGGAAATAACTTGCTCCTTGAAGTTGGTCAAATAAATAATCTATCCTTGGGAGAGGATACTTATTCGTAATTGTCACCTTGTTCAACTATCCATAATCAATACACATATGAATAGAACCATCATTCTTCCTAACAAAAAAAACTAGAGCACCCCATGAAGAGATATTCGGTCGAATGAAACCGTTATACAAGAAATCTTCTAACTTTCCTTTCAACACATTAAGTTCTGCAAGAGCCATATGGTAAGGAAGAATAGAAATATGTTGCGTATATAGGAGAAGGTCAATACCAAAGTCTATTTACCATTCGGGAGGAATATTGGGTAGATCATTTGGGAACACTTCCATAAACTCATTAACAACGGGGACCGGCTCGAGAATAGGGGTTTTGAAATTTAGATCCCTCACGTTGACTCGATGGTAAATGCAACCCTTAGAAATCATCTTTCTAGATTTAAGATAAAATACAAACTGACCCTTTGGCATACAATTTCCCCTTCCACTCTAGGATAGGCTCATTCGAGAATTGAAACTTGATTACACGGGTTCTACAATCAATAGAAGCATAAAATTAGTGCAACCAATGCATACCCAAGATGACATAAAAATCCAACATATCAAGCTTTACCAAGTCAAAAAGAGTAACTATATGGGACACTTTCTATAGACCCTCTTAGTCACAATTGAATCACCAACTGGAGTAAAGATAGAAAACGGATCTAACAACACATCCGGAAGAACATCGAACCTCATAGCCACATATGGCATCATAAAAGACAAGGTACCACTAGGATCAATTAAAGCGTAAACATCAAGTTGGAAAACTTTCAATATACTGGTGACCACATCGGGAGAACCCTCTTGTTCACCTCGAGTATGAAGTGCATGGATGCAGTTTTGCTTAGGAGAATTACAACCCGAACCACTAGGAGGAGCCTACTTGACCTCTCTTCCATTAGCCTTAAGCATCAGGCAATCCCTCAATTTTTAACCACTCTTACCACACCCAAAGCAACCATCTCTACAAGCTAGGCACTTACCCTCGTGCTTCCTTCCACACTTAGTACAAGTAGACCTAGGCAATGAAGATCCACTACCATTTCCTCCTTGAGACTTAGGGTTGGACGCCCTATCTTGGTTGAAATTAGGAGGAGCATTGGAGGAACCTTTACCAAAAAACCCTTGTCAAAATCTAGGACGACCTTGTCCATCATACCTTGCATGTGAGAAACTTCCATCTCCGTGCAACCAAGTTATGAATCATATAATCCCACATCATATGATTCATAACTTGAAAACATGGGGATTGCATGGGTTCATGGGGAAATCATCATAAAATCATCATGTATCATCAATTCATGCATAAGAGATCATAATTCAACCATTTAAATCAACATTTAAGATAACCCATGAGAATTAAAGAAAACCCTGACTCAATTGGGGAATTCCACCTTTTGAAAAAGAGGAATTTGGGAAATCGATGGATGAAGGGAATCCATGGATGAAAATTATAATACCTTGAATCCAAATGCTACCCTTCAATGGAGGAATTAAGACCTTGACTTGAAACTCTAGGTTGAATCTTTTTCTTCCTCAAGTTTCTATACAGAGAAATATATTTAGAGAGGACATTTGGTTTTTCTTTTGTGAATTTGGAAGAATGAAGTGAATCGTCTAATTTTGGGTCTAAAAATACTTATATAGGGGTCTTAGTTAAGGATAAAATGATGTAGTACAGGAACTAATTAATTAGGAAAAGACCCAACTACCACTAAACATAACTGCTAGCTCACCACCAACAGACCCTAGTTGACGGACCGTGGTCTGACCTACGGCCCGTCCTGGTGGACCATCATTGGTCATCAGAAAGTAGGATTTAGGCCATCGAACCACGGGCCCTAACCACAGACCGTGGTCTGACCTACGATCCGTAAGTCAGGCCTTGATCTTAAGCCTCTGAAGACTTCAAAGGGTGGCTAATCCACGGACCCACCTAGGGTCTGTGGTTCAACCCACACGCCGTGGTTGGCCTTTGTGGATGGACCTGCAACTTCCCAAAATTTAATTCATTTCCCTTTTTCGGATACGGGGTGTTACAATGAAGAATCTTAATTACCTATATAACCAGAAAACTACATTATAAGAGAGTACATGAAGATTAAATAAATGGACAATAAACATGTAGTGCCTTTCCTCCGCTCTAAATCATTTATAAAGTTCTGAGCAATGTCCAAAAGATGAAATCATTAGAAAGCTAGTCCATTATTATCATACTACAAAAGCACTTCATAATCTTGCCTTTTATCAAACTACTGATGTGTATTTTTAGTTTAAAACTAATTAGTTTTTGTCTCTACACTGTTCTTCGAATTGAATCTCTAGTCCTTCCCTTTATTTCTTGCTTGAAAGAAACAAAGTTCTATGTTCTAGTCGTTGGGTATTCCTTTGTTGGGGGTGGGAGAATTATTATTAATTATAATCTTGTAACTGAAGATTGGAAACTTATCCCTCCTAATAAATATTATCATGGATTTGATCCAACAAGTTTTATTGCATTTTATCGTCATATTAATATTGAATTATATTGTCACATTGTTGATGTAGTATGTCCTCTTTGTCATCGAGTTGTCTTTTTTGAGATTTATTCATATCGATCAAATTATTGGAGGTGCTCTTTTTTAGATTGTTTTGAGTTAGACTATACAAATATTATTGGTGGGGTATTTTTTATGAGTAGGGTAACTTACTTGAATAGAACATCAAATTATGTGCTTGCATTCAATGTGAAAAATGTAACCAAAACATTTATACATGTGCCTATCCGCCTAGGAGATATGGTATCTTCACTCAGATAGAAAATGAGTTATGCTATGTAACTGCTTATAATGACTGTGGAGATGTATTTATTTATATTAGAAATATATGGAAGAATGGACATGTCTCTTAAGTGTATTGTATCCGTGAATCTTTGATAAAAGAAGTCTTTACAAGCATTTGAGATATTTTCAATTATTGTCAACTAGAAAACCATTCTTGTGTTCTTTTTAGAAACATCTTATTCTTTCCTTTAAGCAGATGTAACCTTTTTATATCACGACAATGTCGTTGACACTGTTAATACAAGGTGGTACACTACACGACACAATATATTTCTTTAGATACATATCCATTCCTCCAAATATATCTAATATGAATATATCCCAACAATCATTATAAGTAGTTACAAATCATAGCACATATTTTTATCTAAGCTAAGGCACCATATCTCCTAGGAGGATAGGCACATGTAGAACTCTTGTAATCTCATTTTTTACATTACATGCTAGCACAACATTTGATATTGTATTTTAGTAATTCATTCCCTTCATATATAATCTCCCACCAATAACAATTATGTCTTCTAACTCAAGACACTCTAACGAAAAGTACCTCCAAGAATTATGTTGAGATGACTTTATCTCAAAGAAGACAATTGGTTGATCAAGAAAAGGGACTGCAATGACAATATGATTCAATAATACCTTGAGGATCAAATGCAAGAACTAGAATTGGATTAAATCTATGATAATATTTATGAGGAAGGATAATTTTCTGATCTTCAGTCGCACGATTACAAATATAATAGTTCTTCCACTTCTGACAAAAGAGTAACCTAGTGCTAGAACATAAAATATTTGCAGTTTCAGATAAAAAACAGAGGGAAGGAGTGGAAACAACATTCACAAAATAGTCCAGAGATTAAAAAAAGTAGGACTAAATTGAAAATTCTCATCCGTGTTTAAGAAAAGTGCCGTGAAAGTTTGTATAATGAAATACTTTTCTCGAATGATAATAATGGACTAAGTATCTAGTGATTTCATTCTTCGGACTCTACTTGAAGTTTAGTTATGACATAGTGGGGAGGAAGTGCACTACATGTTTCCTGGCCATGACTTTGATCTTCAAGTCCTCTCTTCTAATGTAGTCTGCATCTAATGTAGGTAACTAAAACTCTTCATTATAGTCTTGCTAATAAGCAATAGTCTTAATGTAATCCTCTAGAAACAACTGAATCTCACTGCCCTGTTGTTTAGTTGTCGTCACATTTGATCGACCTATCTATTATGTGGAACTTAAAAGAACTTATTTATTATTTTGAATGCGAAAGTAATTGAGTTGTCGGAGAAATAAGAAGAAGGGGGGAAATGGATCGGATTAAAAAACATAACGGCAAAGAGAATAAGCCGCAATTCAAATCTTTACAATACTACTTTTCTCATAAATTACTTACCTTAAAGAGGAGAAAATCTTTCAAAAATTTAGACTTTATAATGAACCTAGTGAAAAGAAGAAGATCATCCCTTAAAGCGTATTTACAGACATATGATTTCTTAAGTATATTGGAATACCTCTAAACTTGAGAGGACTAAGACTCACATAGATAGGATTGCTTATAAATAGCCAAAGGAATCAAGTCAATGCTAATCCCTATTATAAAAAAACACACTAGCAAACTCGGGATGACAAATGGTGAAGGGTCCCAAATCTTCTTTATGTTTTACTTCATCTGCATAAGCAATACAACTAACCCGGTAAGTAAATTTTATCTCTTCCTTTAAAAGTTACACTTGGAATATATTAATTATCTGTACTTTATTAATGGGATATGAATTTGTAGTGGGACGTTCTTGACCTTACCTTTACAGCAGATTCCCATACCTCCTCCTCCATTCCATCAAAGGCAAATGAAGAAAGTTAAGGATGCAGATTTCTTATAACTCATCTGCATACTTTGACAACTGTTAGTGAGCATTCCATTAGTAGAAGGTTTGGGACAGATGCTAGGTTATGTTAAGTTCATGAAGGACTTAGTAACAAAGAAGAGAGCCACAATTTTTGAACCAACAGATAGTGTTCACCATTGTAGTGCTATTGCTACAATGTCTTTGGTGCAGAAAAAGAGAAGACATGGGTACATTCACTATAACATGTAACTTTGGTACATTCAGTTCGCTAAAGATCTATGTGATCTGGAGGCAAGTATAAATATTATACCATTAGCGATATACAAAGAGTTGGAGTTGGGGCTCCAAAGCCTACTACTTTAAGATTGATGATGGAAGACAGATAAGCGAAGAGGCCAATAGGTATTTTGTGCAATGTGCTGGTTAAGATGAAACGTTTCATCTTCCCATTTTGTGATTCTAGACTGCGAAGTGGATTTTGAAGTTCCAATAATTTTGGGAATGCCATTTTTTGCCACTAGTAGAGCACTAATTGATGTGGAGAGTGGGGAGCTAAAATTTTAGCTCAATAATGAAGATTTCCAATTCAAACTGTGCAAGTCGATAAAGAAACCACAATATATGAGTGTGGTGTCTGCAACTCATGTAGTTAAAGAAGGGGTCACTAAAACATCCATAGAGGATAGATTTTTTGTAGAGACACTAGATGCAGTAATAATGAACTTTGATGAGGTCATTATTACAAACAGCTGGGGTTGGGGCTCCAAACCCCATTACTCTGAGATTGATGATGGAAGATAGATCAGTGAACATGCCAATATGTATTTTGTTTAATGTGCTGGTTAAAATGGAAAATTTCATCTTACGTGCTGATTTTGTAATTCTGGACTGCGAAGTGGATTTCGAAGTTCCAACAATTTTGAGAATCACATTTTTTGTCACTAGTAGAGCACTAGTTGATGTGGTGAGTGGGGAGCTAAAATTTCAACTTAATAATGAAGAGGTGCAATTCAAGGTATGCAAGTTGATGAAGCAACCACAATATATGAGTGTGGTGCCTGCAATTAATATAGTTAAAGAAGGGGCTACTGAAACATCCATAGAGGAGAGATTTCCTATAGAGACACTAGGTACAGTAACAATGAACTTTGATGAGGTCTTTCGAGTCGATTATGTGTAGACTCTAGCCACAATGACAGACATGGGATCACAGTCATATTATCATAAAAAGTTAGACTTGGATTTGAAGAAGAAATCAAACCCTGCAGCAAAACCATCCATTGAGGAACCAGTTGTACTTGAATTGAAACAACTACCTGGTCATCTGAGGTATGTTTTTCTAGGTGAGAATAACACTTTTCCAGTTATTGTGGTTGCAGATCTTGATGTTGAGCAAGTGAAAGCATTCGTGAAAGTGTTGAAGAGGTTCAAAAAAGCAATCGGTTCGACTATTGATGACATTATTGGGATACCTCTGGGTATTTACACACATTCAACTGGAGGAAGATTTCAGCCCAAATTTAGAGCACCACAGGAGACTTAATCCACCAATGCAAGAGGTAGTGAAAAACAAAGTCATTAAATGTCTAGATGTAGGGGTGGTGAACCCCATTTATGATAGCCATTGGGTGAGCCTAGTGTAGTGTGTGCCCAAGAAGGGTGGAATGACTACAACGGCGAATGCGAAGAATTAGTTTATTACACAAAGCCAAGGTACATGTTGGTGAGTGTGCATGGACTATAGGAAGTTGAACAAATGGACCTTAAAAAACCATTTCCCAATACCTTTCATAGAACAGATGTTCGATAGGTTAGAAGGCAAAGGTTTTTATTGCTTCTTGAAATGGTACTCTAGGTATAATCATATATCAATTGCACAAGAAAAACAGAGAAAATCACTTCTGCATGTCCTTATGGCACTTTTGTGTTAAAGTGCAAGCCAATTGGATTATATAATGCACTGGCCACTTTTCATCATTGTATGATGAGGATCTTTTCGGACATGGTTAAAGATAATTTAAATGTATTCATGAATAACTTCTCTGTGGTAGGTGACACTTTTGTTGATTGTTTGTTGTGGAAGATGACACTTTTGATGATTGTTTGTTGAATCTTAGTAGGGCACTACAGAGATATGAAGAGGCTAACCTAGTGCTAAATTAGGAAAAATGCCATTATGTGGTCAAATAATGCATAATTCTAGGTCATAAAGTGTCCGAGAAAGGTTTGCAGATTGATAGAGGAAAGATTGAAGTGATTGAAAAGCTACATCCACTATTTCTATGTAGGGGATTCGTAGCTTCTTGGGTCATGCAGGGTTCTATCGGCGATTCATCAAAGACTTATCTAAAATTGCACATCTTTTGTGTAAGTTGTTACAACAGGAGATGAAGTTCACTTTTGATAAAAGCATGCACCAAAGTCTTTGAATGTCTAAAGGACAAATTAATTTCAGGCCAGGTGATTATGGGTCTAAATTTGTCGGAACCATTTGAGGTGATGTGTGATGCAAGTGGTGTTGCTCTAGGGGTTGTGCTAGGGCAGAAGCACAATAAGATCTTCCACCTGATATACTGTGAAAGCAAGGCATTCAATGGAGCACAAAAAATACTACACTGTCACTAAATAAGAATCGCTTGCAGTGGGTGTATGGCTTTGAGATTTTTAAAGCATACCTATTAGGAACAAAAGTGATAGCTCACATTGATCATGCAACATTGCGGTAACTGATGGAAAAAGACACTTACACAATATTGATAAGATGGGCGTTGTTGTTGCAAGAGTTTAACTTTGAGGTCAAAAACAGAAGAGGTTGTGACAATTAAGTGGTAGATCACTTATCCAGACTAGAAGTGAAAAAGAACGGGGTAACTGAATTTGAAATTGATGACTCATTTTTGGATGAGAAGGTATTAGCCGCTAATCTTGATATCACTTCTTGGTTTGCTGAGTTTGCCCACTATCTTCTCAGTGATTTGATTTCTGCAGGCTTCACTTTTAATCAAAGGAAGAAGTTCTTGCATGATGTGGGTAAGTACTTTTGGGATCAACCTTACTTGTACAGGGTTATTGTGGATAATATAATAAGGCAATTTGTGCCTGAGGCTGAAAGGTTGAGTATTTCATTCATCTGCAGTTGGTGGACATCAAGGGGGTGCTCGCATTACCCATAGGAGTTCCAAAGCAGATACTATTGGCCCAGAATTCATGAAGATACATTTGATCTGGTTAAAGGTTGTGATATGTGTCAAAGTCAAGTGGCTATTTCTCATCATCATGAGCTACCTATGAACCCTATCATGGAGGTCGAATTATTTGATTTCTAAGGGATATACTTCATGGGAACATTTGTGAGTTCATTTGGGCAGAAATATATATTGGTGGCAGTTGATTATGTCTCCAAATAGGTAGAAGTTGTGGCCTTGGCAGAGAGTGATGGCAAGAGTGTTGCAGGAGTCTTAAAGAAGAATATTTTCTCTAGTTTTGGCACACCTAGGACGATTATTAGTGATGGAGGCTCACATTTCTACAATAAGTGTTTCACACTCTCTTGTCTAAATATGGGTGAAACAACATAAAGTGGTGACGCCTTATGATCCATGAATGAGTGGCAGAGTGGAAGTCTACAATATGGAGATAAAGTCAATATTGGCGAAGAATGTGAATGTCAATAGAACGGATTGGGCAAGGAAATTAGATGATGCATTATAGCCATAGCAGACACTTTTAAAACACTTATTTGTATGTCATCATATCAGTTAGTGTTTCGAAAGGCATGTCCTTTGCATGTTCAGTTAGAACATAAATCATTGTGGGAACTAAAGAAGCTAAACTTAAGTTGGAGTGAGATAGCATATATGTGACTTGAGTAGATAAACAAAATGGATGAGTTTCAACTAAGAGTTAATGAGAGAACTGCATTGTATAAGGAGACGATGAAGTTGTATAACGACAAACATATTTAGAAGAGGACTTATAGTCATTGAGACTTGGTGCTATTGTTTAACTCAAGGCAACACCTATTTTTGGGAAAGGTGAGGTCCAAATTTTCACAAACATTCATAGTGACTCAAGTGTTTCAATCGAGAGCAATTGAACTTGTAAATGATAAGTGTGACAAATTCATTGAAAATGAACAACAAGTGAAGACATATATGGGGTCCCAGAAGAAGTGAAAATAGTTGAGATATGCAAGGTTCAGGAATTATGAGTAATCAAGTAACCTACGTCACGCGGCGATGTTCAATTGTGTGCTACTTGGGAGGCAACCCAAGTTGTAATTGTAATAAGTAGTTTTAATTCTTGCAAATTTTATTATTTTTATAGAATCACAGTGTGAGCATGCGTGCCAGATAATTTTAGGGATGAAGTGTTCTTCACAAGATTGTGAACGGCCCATTTCACATTATACGGCCTATGAAAATGCAAGTCACCTACAATCAGCTCACAAACAAAGGATAAGTGATGTTCACGAAAGCGTTTAGACCCCGCTGACCTTAGAGAGATCGTTTAGCCTCTTATGAACATGCATGTAAGTTTTTTTTTTCAATTCAATACCACGAGCACCTATACAGGCTGTGGTGCTCTTCATGAGCCATTTCAGAACCCGTCTGAGTTAAGTCGGCAGCAAATAACCTGACCTAGCCCAACTCAACCCCAAACCCAAATCTTTAATTTAAAGCACCCGAATTTCCAAAGGACCGATTCTTTTCCCGTATACTTGAATTCCTAACATGCATTTTACATCATAAGAGTTTTCTAACACCTATATCAAAGATAAAAGAGAATTTCAAGCCATAAAATCTATATTGCAAGAAATTCCTGAAGTCAAGCATTCTTGCTTTCCTCTTTGTGTTAAATTTGATATCGCTTCGAAGTAAATTTTTAATATTTAGTTGGTATAAGTTTGATCTTATTGAAATCAAATATAGGAACTACTATTTATTTATCATCTCATAGTATTCTTCAACTATTTGATAATTTGGGTTTGTATGTTGATCTAACGGTGTTTAATTAGTAGATTGCATATTGGATGTTGATTTTATGTGTATTTAATGATGGTTGTGTTGAAATTAGATGAATTCATGTACAAGGAAAGCTATTATAGTCATTTATTGTGTGTATTTGGTTGACTAAGTTGAACAATATGGGTTGTTAAGAATTTCAAGCCAAAACCTAGCCTAGGTGTAAGTACACGATAGGTTTCACGGATCGTGTAAGTGTACACGAACCGTGAAACCCTTTTTGAACCACACTTAGGAGTTGGGCCGACACCAGGAAACTTCACGAGGGCCTAGATGTGTTGCGATACTTACCGCAGACCCTATAGGGCCTTATATAAAAAATATTTAAAAAGCCAAAAAGATTTTCTGTTTTTTTTTTCATTCTTTGTTCGGTGCATGGACCTTCCCAATGATAGATTAAGTGAAAAAATTCTTCAGGGAAGGCGTTACATTGTATAAATACACAGGGGAAGTTTGAGTGCCCGTTTGTGTACTCATTCGATGTACTTCGATTTCTAACTCATTGTTTCTTAGGTACAATGACTAAACAAAGGTGTAAGATGACAAAGTTGCACATCTCACCCTCATACTTCTCCAAAACAAAGTTCTAGAGAAGACGCATGTAGTAGAGTTGGGGCCCAGGTTAAAACCGAAGTTGAACCACATTCCATCGTGCAAGTGATCATAACAACACACCTTCCCAGTATGAAGAGGAAGAATGTGGTTTTGAGAGCGAGCAAGGGTTTAATGATAATTCTTGGGCGTATGCTAATGGCCCACCAGTAGTTGCAGTTGAAAAAAGAGAGAGAGAGACAGTCACGAGGATAGTGATGCTAGGGATACTGATGACTCGATAGTGCAGTTTGTTTGACAGAAGGAAGCTTACCCAGTAATGCAACAACACCTCATTGATGTCTTTCAAAGGACATAGGATACTCCAAGATTAAGGGAGATATTTGATAACATAATACTCTATATTTCCATTGGCATTAGTGGGAGATCGATTTTCCTAGAAAGTAGAATTGTGGAACCTGACTTGCAAGCTTTTCCATATATATACACCATGTTCAAACAACATCAGTTAATGGATGACTAAAAATCCAGGAGAGTTTATGCAAAACTTGACCAAAGAAATCTACTTCTCATATGATGCCTTATTAATGAATTTGGAGACCACAAAATCATCCAAAAAGGGAAAGAAAGCAGCAATATCGAAGTTAGGACCACTTTCAGAGGAGCTATTCAAGGTGAGACAGCTGATATTTAGGAGACCACAATCAATAGGTTCCTACATGGTCTGGAGTACACTGCACCTACTGTTGTAGGTCATATGATGGTTGCCACCATTCGGTGACCAGTGAAGTTGAGATGGTTGATCCATTCTTATGGGAGAGTGTCATGTAATGTATTGCGGAGCTAGTCGTGACTAACAGTGAGGCATAAAAATGGTTAGCCAACCCACGGATGAACATCACAAAGTTTTCCTTATCATTTCCAGTGAAAGTCTTGTGGGCAAGGGTCAATGATAGTTGCGGCCAACGGGCAATGACAACAACCTATTGCCTTCACAAGCATCCTTAGTAGCTTGCATCATCGCTGGTTTTGCTTTAAATGTTGGGAAAATTATTGACACTAAGATGAAAGATCGCTCCCTGAAAGAAATAGCTAGACTATTGTTTCCTTGTCTGTTAAGGAACCTGTTGAGGCCAAAAAGGTCATTGTGGTAACTAAGATAAAAGATGCAATGAACTCATTATGTGGTTCGAGAGCAGGATTTGAATCACCTTTGGCAGTGTTTCCACATGTTTTGGTAGAGCCTAGATGAGATGAGGGAGTCAGTGAGCAGGCAGAGAGGACATCTCAGGAAACTAAAGGAGTACAGCCTCCACCAACACCATCTTCAGCAACTACTGGTACATTTTTTTGTTTGCCCACCATATTCTTTTAGATACTGGTAGCTGAGAAGTGGTAGACTAGGTCCATACTAGAGCAGGTAGTTGAAAAACTACCAGAAATTGTCAAGAGTATGGAGCACAGTTGGCAAAATGATCTCTTACAAAAAGTATATGTGTTAAAGAACTGAATGGACAGCAAAGAATCTCATGTAAATAGGTGGATAAACGCTTTGGGTTCTATATATGGTGCAATTTTGCAAGCATAAATAGATGTAATGATTGTTGAGATTGCAAAAACTAGCTGATAAGCCAGTTGTTTTGCCTTCACCACTTGTATATGATTCACTGATAAATATGTTCAGCATTCCTCTAGTCACTCAGTCACTTGGGGATATTAATGGGGACCTTGACATGCCTGAGACAAGCAAGGGCAGGGAAAAGAAGAAGACCTCCGCCATCGAAGTACCTCATAAAACTTATAGGGAAAAGCGTTGTAGACTAAAGAAGTCTATGAGGGCGTTTGAGAAGGCTGCTGAAAGAAAGAAGCATTGGAGCAGCAGTAGTGTGATGGGATGAGTGGAGCCTTATCTAGTGGACCTCATTTCCCTAAGGATATTAGTCGTCCTGGTATAGTCCCTGCACCAGAGCAAGCACCTGTTGATGAGAGTGTCAAACTCACTTTGACCACCGATGCCTAGAGTGTCGCAAGTATGAACCCTCCTCACAGCCCATGTATTTTGTACTTTGAGGGAAAAGTCTATTTTATTAGGGAGGGGGTGGTTGAGCAACCTACCTTATTAGTTATTTGTGTATGGATGTTGGCTATTGTGTTGGGCATTTTTCTTTTGTGAAAAAATATTTTCGTATTTTCTGTGTGTGAAAGTTTGTAGTTTGATTTGAAAGAAGCAACTGAAGTTTTGTGTTTGGGTAAAATGATAAGAAAGACATCCTTGATCTAAAAATTGATTGTTAGACTCTTTGTGCGACATCTCATATACTTGCGTGTTGGTGATTGGTACTTTGAACATCAAATTGGTTGACTAAATAATGAAAGTTTAATCATGTGCCATGTGAGTGTGAGTTTTGTATGAAGCTTCTTTGTGTAGGTAGAAGCTAGAACTTGCCCAAGTAGTCTTGCTAAGATCATTGAGTAACTTGATAGCAAAGGATTATAGGCCATTTTTGTATTAACTCCACTTTAACCAAGAACAACTGCCAACTGAAATCATGAATCCTTGAACCCTATTAGAGTCTTAAAGCTGAATTTTTTTGTCACCCTATTGATATTGTATCCTTGGTTCTTCGAAGGCATAGTGCCACAACTCAGGCCAGAAGCGTAAGTTAAAGAGTGGTGATGACCTGAATGAAAAATAAATAACTTAGAATTATCATATCCTTGGTTATACTAAAGGCACGAAACCACAATTCATTTTTTGAATGGGTCTAGTTTTAACGGTTCAAGTAAATAGTAGTTATAAAAAAGAAAGAAAAAGAAGAAAAAGGAAAAAAATAAAAGAGAAAAAGAAAAGAAGAAATGAAGAAAAGAAATGATGTGGGTGACGAGATGTACTAAATAAACGGAAGTTTGAACCACTCGAATAAGAGTTTTGTGCTAATAAGAACTTTGGAGAACCGGGGTAATCTACTCACCTATAGACCAAATGTTCAACTCCCTTGCCCGAGCCAATGCTACAAGCCAATAAAAATCCTATAGTGATCCTATTTTAGTTGTTTGATAATTGAAGCATAGAAAACATGGGCAAGCCTATGTTATTTTAGAGGGTGAGAGTACTCGTCAGTCCTAAATATCATGTGCGAGGGACTTCTATTTTGTGAGGGCACTGTGTTAGCATTTGATAGTTTCCTATGTTAGCCAAAAGTTTGTACTAGTATAAGCATGATCAATTGTATGTAATGGGATATCATCCGTTGATCCTCGCATATTAGATAGATGATTTTGGAAGAAATTTTGTGGAAATAATTGTTATATATGTGTGATGTATTCTTATGTATTTGAGCATCGGGTGTTGTTCATTTTTATTGCTTGAGGACAATAAATTGTTCTAATTTTAGGGTCATGATGTTCTGTGAATTCATAGAAAATTTGACGCTAAAAATAAGGATTAGTGCAAGAAATCAAGCTTTTTTATGTATATATGATGGTTTCTGTTGATGTTGTATAGGTGAAATACTTGGATGCAAATCGTAGGAAAAAAGTTTGAAAATGAAGTAAAAGAAGCTATACGAAAGGCTACATGGGTTGTGGTCCAGTAGACGAGTTGTCTTATGGCTCGTGGAAGAGAGGCATTGAACAAAGTAGCTACCTAAGTGAAGCCTAAAGTCCATGGAGAACTAGACGGGCCGTGGTGTTTAAGACAAGCCGTATAGTAGTTGATGAAGACATGTAGTGAAGGGAGACACCGCGTTGTCTAAGTGTGAGACTATAGAGGGGTTGACGAGTCGTCTGAACATAGACAAGCCGTCACCCTGCCCGTGAAGATGTTCAACAACATTAGTCCTAGTTTGAGTAGAACTCTTTCCAAAGACTATTTTAATTATTTAGGTAATATTTTATATTATCATTGAGACATTCTGAGCATTAAGAAGAACATTGTTTCCTTTTTTAACACATTTCTTGGTCGATTACTTTGGATCAAAACTTTGTGTTCGTGATTGAGTGTTGATTATCAAGAAACTTGTCGTTTGGTATTATTGTTAGTCTATTATATTATCCTTTCGATAATCTTTACTGTTGGTTTTCTTGAAATAATGAGTGGCTAATCATCACAACTAGGGCTACGACAACCATGACTAAAACATAACTATGGACTCAAATACAAGTAACTTTTGATTGTTAATTGCATATGTTGTTTCTAATTTTGTAATGACTTCCTTCTAATGAGTGCACACGTTAAACCTTGCTTCAAAGCACTCCATGACGGATTGGAGAAGAGTGAAACTCATCTAATAGGGCTGAAACGCATTTAGATGTGTCTAACTTGCTAGTAACATATACTATTAGAAATGAACAGTTATTTGTATAGAATTCGAGAGTGAAATAAATGGCATGGGGAGCAAAATCCTAGTCTCTTTAAATCAATTATTAAAATCTTGGAACTATTGTTTGCTCTTCTTGGCCATTAATCTTAACTAAATATTTGTTACTGAAACTCAAACAACCCAATATTGACTTTTCGTAATTTACTCTTCTTGGAAATGTTAACCACAACTGAGTATAAGCGTTAGTAAGTTTAGTTATACTGTCAATTCCATGTTGGATCGACCTCAACTCCAGTTTATATGTAGAATTTACTTCGACTGTTTATACTTCTTAATTGAGGTGGAAGTTTGGACGTATCACCATGTCGATCGGACCTTGAATGTGAAAAGTCACCATCACCGGTCATTTCCCTTTTGGCATCCCTAGAATTTCCTTAAGTTTCTCCTCTTCAATTTGCTGATCATGAATCATTAAATGAGAAATATCCATTTCCTAAAGGAGGATGGCGGTACGACATTCCTTGACCAGCATTTCAGACACTCATGAAACAAACTTTCTCATCCTTGCCTTAGGGTCAGCAACCATAATAGGGGCATACCAAGACAATTGTGTGAACTTCAAGGCATACTGTTTCACACTCATATTCCCTCGACAAAGGTTAGTTAATTCAAGTACCTTTTCCTCCTTCATCCCAAGGGGAAATAACTTATCAAATAAAGCTCCCTTAAATATTTCCCAATCGAGATGACCTGCATCAACCTCCCTCTCTTCCTTCCATTGGTTGAACAAAACTTGAGGAACACCCTTATGTTTATAAGAAACCAATTCTGCCTTTTTCAATGGTGTTACTCCCATGATCATCAAAACCTTATATACCTCATCAAAGAATTCATGTGGATCTTCCTCAACCTTCGAACCATGGAACTACGGAGGATTCATCCTAGTAAAGTCCCTCACTCTAGTAACCCATACCAACATTTTGGTTTACTAAAATCACAACCTCCTTATTGGCTTTGGCCGTCATGGCTTGAGCCAATACTTCAAAAGAAGGCGTAAACTTCACATTAGTTACTTGTTCGGCAAAAGTTTTGGCCGTAACTTGAGGATTGTATGGAGGAGCTTGAGGAGCTTCTCGTTCCACATTCTCACCGGCATTCTTTCTAATGTAGGCTCTTCAAGGGGACATATCTTGAAAATCATGGCAGAAGGATAAAGAGAGATACACATAAAGTTAAACTCTGTAGCATGACTTAATAGTGATGAAAGTAGTTGAATTTACTAAATATCTTATATCCTCTTATTCATAAATGTGGTGTGCTTCACACTCATAAACAAGACTCTACTCGACGTATCTTATGAGACATCCTAGGAACTTTCTAAGCCTTGTGCTCTAAATACCAAGTTTATCACGACCCAAAGTATACCCTAGGAATAACATGTCGTATAAAACCCTGAGAGGCCCTACACAAGACACTTAGCATACACCATACAAGATAATAAAAGTAAAGGCTATATAAGATAGCATTATACATCAAGATTAATTTGACAATGAAAAAGTCCAACATAAGTCTTAAAGCCATCTAATTCATCATACTCAAAGTGATTGGACGTAACCCATAAATCACATACAAAGTCAGAAACTTAAATTAAATAATCAATTAAAGAGTCCCGGTCCTTGAAACATGACGACTGGCCAATCTTCAAAGCCTATGTAGACATGAGTGTGGGAGGTAGGAGTGTCGGACCCTATATTAGTCAAATAATGTAGGCACAAGTATGCATTATTACATGGAATGTACTTAGTATGATGCAATGTGCATAAACATAGGCATTGTAGCATAAATAACTTAAAATAAGTAGGCATGATCATATTGAACATTCAAAAGCTTTAATGTAAGTTGACATGAAAATCATGGAAATATGGTCAAGTACATTAACATAAACGACATAACATAAGCTTCGAATGAAATATAGTCATTTTTTTGGATCGTAGCTTTAACCGACAATAATACCATGAGAGATATATTATGGAATATAGTATATCCCTCATACCGAAAGAAGGGGAATCGACTAGCCAAGTTATTGTACATGTCATTCTTTGCTAAAGTAGATCCACTAGCTATGTCATTTATGACATCCTACAGGGGCACACAGTTTGGGACTAGAGGTTTCTAATAGTGACTACCCTTTTCAAGCCTCCACCTAAAATCCCTCTCTGTGCTAAGTCTATATCCCAACGGAATAGATAACATTCAAATATCAATTTATCATAGGAAAGGAAATGATCAATACCAATTCAATTTTTTTTTTTAGATCGAAACATAGAATAGCTCCTTATACATAACTCAACATAACCTTTCACCAATGTGAATTCATTTGTGAGAAATACCTTCCCAATCATGATCATCATGGTGAGTGAGAAATCCTTTCACAATAACATTAATATTTCCCTTTCAGAGAATCGTTAAATTATTTATAATTACTTCATTCAAAAATGCATATGTTCGTAAATTATTAATTCATAGATTCATCATAGGATCATTGTTGGAAAACATAATTTAGGCATGGGTAAATGAAATTTCAACTACATATCGTAGATTAACATCAATTCATGCATTGAGGACCTCCGTAATGATTTTGGGAACATTCACGTATACTCACACTATTTTTTAACCTCTATTTCCGTATTTACAAGCCCTTTTTAAGAATCGCCTTAACTCCCCAACTTTTCGTGTGTATTAGCCCCGTGGATCAGGCGGCCAGAGCACCCAAAAATTTTTTCTCAAAAAACATTATAAGGACCTCTGTAATAAGTAGGGGAAAGTTCACGTATACTCACACCATTTTTAAATCTCATTTCCACATTTACAGGTATTTTTTTAAGAATCGGCTAAATTCTTGAATTTTTCTAGTGTATTAGCCAATAGATCAGGCGCCCGAAGCACCATAAATTTTTTTGTCAAAAGACATTATGAGGACTTCCGTAATGAGTTGGAGAACCTTCTCGTATATACACCATTTTTTAACGCTCATTTCCGCTTTTACAAGTCCTTTTTTAAGAATTGCCAAATTCCTTGAGTTTTCGTGTGTATTAACCCATTGATCTGGCGCCCAAAGCACCTAAAAAGTTTTTCTCAAAACATTGAGGACCTCTGTAATTAGTTGGGGAACCTTAACATATACTCACGCCAATTTTTTTAATGTTAGTACCTTATTTACAAGCCCTTTTTTTAAGAATTCCCTAATTTTTCGTGTTTGTTAGCCCATAGATCTGGCGCTTGGAGCATTTGATATGCTCAAATTACACCTCCCTAAATAAGTATAAGCGATCGTTTTCAAAAAAAGAACCCAACTTGTAGGTTGGGGTCGATCCCATGAGGAATATTGTATAGACTTAAACGCAACTCACAATTATATTCATTTAGTCAACTTATTTCCGAGAAAAGTAAATAAAGGGGGATTTTTGTGAAACAAATAATTGATTGTTATTTAGAGAACAAGTGAGTAACATTCAAACTTTGTTGTTATCAATGAGAGAGAGAAACTAGGGTTTACGTGTTCCACATAAGCTCATAACGCGGTAATCCTAGTAATAGTAATCATTTCCTAGTGTATTACATTCAAAGTGATAAGTTATGTATCTCTAAATCCTTTGTCCGGTAAATAGAGAATTTCACCCCGCACCTTGGTCCGGCTACGTGTATATAATTTACTAACCCTTACCTTTACCTCATATTAGACATCACATCAATGTATGGCTTAGTTTTCACCTTCACACCACTTGACATTAGACTATTAGATAGTATCACACTAAATCTATGTTGATAATTCTTTTCTTATTAACTACATCATTGGCCTGGAAAGTAGCAACAAGGCGAGTTCTAACGTTTGCCACCGTTAAAAAAACTTCTAAATGAAAGAATTATCAATGCATGCAACAAAACTATTCAAGAACTACTTGTTACTATTCATACTTTGTTAATCACTCATGGTTCCCACAACCCTAGTTGTGGATTTAGTTAGCCATAGTAGAAAGAACACAATTCATATTTGTATAAGAAGAATTCATAAACTTACTATTAGAGTAGAAGAAATCCAAAAACCCAACTTGAATTGAAAAGTTAAAATCTTCGAAACGAAGTTAGGAAATCAAGAATTTCTAGAATTGCAAGTCAATCTCCAAAGCCAAAAAACTAGAACTAAAGTAATAGTGTCTAACCCCAAAAAACGAGGTTTACATGCCCTAAATATAGGAAAACATATCCCAAATAAAAAGGAAATGAAATACGGAAATAAAGTTTCTAGATACGGTTTCGATCTATGACACTGACCTACGGATCGTGGACTGACCTACGGTCCGTAGGTCCCTTCCATGGTTTGGGACTTAGGCAATTCTCCACAGCTAAAAATCTCCCCATCTCAGTAACAATCGACGGATCAGCAGGACGGACCGCGGTTTGATCCATTGTGGATCCTCCTCTGTAGTTCCATACTTCAACTTTTGAAATCAAGTACTGGAACCCCCTTCTTTGAAGCATTTGGAAGAGCTGCAAGATGGCCCGTAGGTCGACCTATGGTCCGTCAGTCGTAATCGTGGTTCCACACTTAGTCAAGAATTCCCTAATTTTCCTTCAAGACCTACCTTTCCATCTACACCTACCACCTACGTACCGTGATTGGACCTACGGTCCATGGGTCACATCCGTAGATTACTTTTTCTGCAACATTCTTCAGTTATGTCTCTGTACTTCACATCCGAACTTATTTCCTGCAAACAAGACAAAAACACTTTAATAAACTACAAAATAGCTCTAGACACACACAACTCTTAAGTGAAATATATTAAAAATACGGTAATTTCACGGTATATCAGTATTCAAATTTTCTTTTCTCAAAACCACTTTATCAAGATCTCCGTAATGAGTGGGGCATGGATAATCACACCATTTTAATGCCCATTTCCGCATTGTCAATCCTTATTTTAAGAATCTTCCTAATTCCCTAATTTTTCATGTGTATTAGCCCATAAATCTGGTGCCCGGAACACCCAAAAAAGAATTCTCAAAAAACATTATGAGGACCTTCGTAATTAGTTGGTGAACCTTCACATATACTCACACCATTTTTTTAAAGCTCATTTCAACATTTACAAGCCCTTTTTTACGAAATGCACAAATTCCCCAATTTTTCGTGTCTATTAGCCCATAGATCATGCACTAGGACCACCAAAATATTTTTTATCAAAAAACTTTATGAGGACCTCCGTAATTAGTTGAGGAACCTCACGTACACTAACACCATTTATTAATGCTTATTTTTGCATTTACAGTCCCTATTCTAAGAACCGCCTAAATTCTCTGATTTTTCATGTGTATTAGACTATGGATCTAGCGCTCAGAGCACCTAAAATAAATTTCTCAAAAAACTTTATGAGGACCTCTGTAATGAGTTGTGGAACCTTCACGTATACTCACACCATTTTTTTAACGCCCATTTCCGTATTTACAAGCCCTTTTTAAAAAATTGCCCAATATTTCGTGTATTCAGCCCATGGATCTGGCGCCCGGAGCACCCAAAAAAATATTTTTTCAAAACTTTGTATGAGGACCAACGTAATGAGTTGGGAACCTTCATGTATACTCACACCAGTTTTTAACGCCCATTTCCGCATTTACAAGCCTTTTTTAAAAAATAGCCTAAATTCTCCAATTTTTCGACTCTATTATCCCATGGATCTGGCGTCTGTAGCACCCAAAAATATTTTCTCAAAAAACATTAATAGGACCTCCGTAATGAGTTGGGTAACCTTCACATATACTCACATCATTTTTAACGCCCATTTCCGCATTTACAAGCCCTTCTTTAAGAATCACCCAAATTCCCCAATTTTTCGTGTGTATTAGCCCATGGATCTGGCGCCTGGAACACCCAAAGAAAATTCTCAAAAAACATTAAGATGACCTCCGTAATGAGTTGGGAATCTTCACCTATACTCACACCATTGTTAATGCCAATATCCACGATTTTTCGTGTTTATTAGCCCATGTATCTGGTGCTTGGAGCACCCAAAAAGTTTTCTCAAAAAACTTATCCGTAATGAGTTGGGGAACCTTCACGTATTCACACACCATTTTTAACACTATTTGCGCATTTACAAGCCTTTTTTAAAGAATCGCTCATATTCCCTGATTTTTCGTGTGTAGTAGCCCATGGATCTGGTGCCCGGAGCACCCAAAAAAAAATCTTAGTTTTTTTGTGTTATCCTATGAATATTTTGGTGATAGACTTTTAGTTGATTTTTAGTTTTTTTGCAAAACCTTAACGAAACACTCTATAGGGAGTTGTGGATTAGTAGGTACAATCTCACCTTTTTTGCAACATTTTAAGATATTTAGGAACTAATTTATAAGAATTGTGCAATTTTCTCAATTTTTTATGTTCTAAACTTTCATAATCTCCTTGATATATAATAAAAGATCATCTCCTCATCTTGGATTGGAGGACACACTTTGTTGCATATTTCTGGGGGATCACAAGCCTATTAAGTTTTCCAATATCATTGTAATTAGCTTTTTTTTTAAAAAGTGGCTTATATGAGATTTTAACATCACTCTTTTAATAAATTTGAAATCTTAAATTCTAACAAGAGTATTCATAAGAAAAACCACACATAAAATGTTATACCTACAAAGCTACATTAAGTGAATTCAACAATTTGTATTTGCGTTAGACCTATGTATATCGAAAGTCTAAATAAATCTAGCTATCAATTTATATACACTATATCACCAGAAAGTTATTATAGATCACCAGATTATCTTTATGTGTTATAGTACGTAACATGTCATATTTTCTAAATTATAAATCACATATTTTTAAAAGGCTAATTTGGAAATATCCTTGTGAGTGACCTAGTAGTATTCAAAATTCTTTCTACTGAATTTGAGACTGAGAGGATAATTAAATCTAACAAAAATATGCTAAATACTGTCATTTAAGGATGCTCAAGTTCTAAGAGTCAAAATTTAGAAGTCTCCTGCCCCCATCCCCCCCTCCCTTCTCCCAAAAAAAGGGAAAAAAATGTTCCAATACTAACCTTTATAATAAAGTTTTTTCTTAAATAAACAGACAGTATTAAGGATGCTAGTAGCAAGATTTAACTTAAATACATAGACAATATTAGATAAAATTCTCACTATAAGATTAATCAAGAAAATGTTTCAATACTAACCTTCACAATGAAGTGAGATTTGTAATCTTAAAAATATAGCAAGTACTTGATATAACAATAACAACAACAATAAAAGAAAATCTATCAATATAAAAATTCTTTATACTATCGACGAACATTAATTAAACTTCATTTCCCTTTTTTGTCTTAGTCCAACCTATTTTCTTTCCAAAGTGCAAAACAGGTGTCAAAGCAACATCAACATCAACAACATCATGATTGAGTGCTAAATCCATTGGAAAACCTTCAACATTCTTCACCACATCAATCACAAAGGTATTGCAATTCTCATTTGTTCCATTCTTGGATTCACACAAGTTGAATTTTTATGCCAACCTTTTGTGCTAAATCCATCTAGCTCTTAAGCTTTAAGCTTTCACAAATTTATGCCAACCCTTTGTGAAGATGAATTTTTTTTTACTTTGGCAGTAAAAAAAACCTAAACTTCCATGATTTTCTTGATCTATCATAGAAGTCCATCTCCTCATTATGCTGGATGTGAGAGAAATATTCTATAGCATATCTCCTAGGTATCAGAAACATATTATTTCCAACATCACTCTGAGTAAGCACATTTTGAAAAAGTTGCTTAATGAAGATTCAGTGTTACCCTTTAAAAAATATTGAAATTTTGACTTTTAATAAGAGGATTTTTGAAAAAAATAAACATAAAATATTATAATGTTATAATCCCTATGTAATGTTAGAATTTCTTACTACCATCTGTTAAATATTTCCTAATTTGATTTCTACTTTTACTTGTTATTTTTCACAAATCAAGAAACGATAATTTTTTTTGAAAAATATAATGAGTAAATATATTTGAGACCCTATCAATTAATGGGGGTAAAATAGTAAACTTAGTATATCAATCATTATTTTCTTAACAGGTGGGCCAGGACAAGAATTAACAAGTAAATATGAGTAGAGGGAGTATTTTAAGGAGGCTAACATGTTGTCTGTAGATACCATTGTAGGTGACCTAATAGCATACAAAATATCTACACTTATGATGTATACACGTTAAATTCTTATGAATTTGAACTTTTTGGGGATCGTCATCAAAAAAATCTCCAGTGTGACATGCATAACAACAACAACAACAACAACAACAACATGCATATCCAGCATAACCTACAAGTGAAGTTTGATACGATGAGTGTGTACACATACCTTGGTGCACTGACCGTTATGTTAGTCCAGAACACCTTTCATGAGTCTTGAATCAAAAATATTATTACTTTCACCTTCCATGTTGAATTATGAGAAAATTTTAAAAAAAATAATTAGGAAACCTTAAGAAAATATTAGAGATTGATAAGTACAAGTTCAAATGTTTAAATTTATGTATAAAGTATACAATCCCCAAAATTTTGGGTGCTAATTACATCCTGTTCCGAATATTTTTCAAAATTATAATAATTTCAGATTTTTCAGAGTATGTATCCGGATGTTATAAGAGAGAAGTAAAAAAATAGATTTTTGTAATTTATTCATATGGTAAATTTTTTTAGAGATTATGTTATCTTAATTAGAGATTATGTTATCCTAAGTTTATTGTTCAGACACAAAGACCAAAGAGTAAAAATAATAATAATATTTAAAAAGAACAACAACAACACAATTGGTCTCACTCAATCAATATTTATTATCTCATAAAGTCACTTTTTCTATTGATTTCAAAAAAAAAAATTCAATAAAGAAAATAATTTTATGAGTAGTAAGAACTATTAGTTCACTGAAACCATCTGAGAAATCAATTCAACTTTTTTTCTAAATGCTACTTTCTTTTTCTTTTTTTTTTTCCAAATTTTATATATTTATGTCTAAACGTCCACGAAAAAAAAATACTTTTTCATCAGATCTTCTAAGGCCCTCATTCTTTTACAAGTAAAAAATCAAGACACTACAAGAAAAAGGATTAATAGAGACCAACTTTTAGAGACGAGTCAAAAATCTAGTCCTTGAAAGTATGCTTATAGAGATGGGTTTTCCTTCTGGTCCCTAGTTCGCTATTTTAATTTTTCTTATAACGAAGAGACCTAATATGGTCTCTATATTAAAGAAATAACTAGTCCCTAAAACTAAATTTAGCGGACAAAAGGCGCCTCTTACCTCTCTAAAAATTCATTTCTCGGGTTGTAGTCAAATATATTTCCCAAAAGCGATAAAATCTGTAAAGCCTAATATCCTGACTATTGTTATCCGGCGTTGAATGCTTTATCTCCCTGATTAAAGAATTTTGAGGATGAAGATGTGGGTCATGAGAAAGCCCCCTTTAAGTGCGGCTCCTTCGATTTGATGAAGAAGGTTGCAGCTAGGCTTTGGAAGACCTGCAATAATCAAGGCAATATAGGTAATTTTTCTATTTTATTGATTCCTTAAAATGGGTTTTCTGAAATTCTATGAAATTCAATCAGTGGTCTAAGATTGTTTTGCCTTCGTATGTGTTTTGTTGGATTCTCAAGAGGTGTGGTGTGTTGGTTTCCAATTGTTCACTGCCGCAATGAGTGTGGAACCATATATTCATGCTCAACTTTGTTGTTTGGTTCTTTTACTTGGTAGTTAAACTAGAATCCCTATTTTTCTTTTATAGAATTTCACTGTGTAAATACTTTTTCTCTTAAAGAAGTTAACTATTTATTTTCAGATTTCGGATTAAAGGTTCTGTGAACAAATCAATTAGATGCCTGTTTGAGGTAAATTTATCTCTAAAGTATATGATATTATGGTTATAAATGTGATCCTTAATTACACATGAGATTCATCAAAACTTAAACCCCAGAATGTTGTGAGTATCTGTCCTCCTTTTTGTATTTCTCTTGCCCTGCAGTTTCCTTTTAGTTTTTGTTAAATCTTAATCCTCATTTGTATTGTGTTGCTTGCATTTTTCTTTTCTTCCAGAACTGCATTTCCCTTAAAAATTCCTTTATGTTCATCGGATTCAAGAATTTGTATACATTGAGCACATTAATACTCTATCTTGTTTGCTCATTGCTAAGTCAACAAAACTGGATAGTATGTCATGACAAAGAAGTACAAAAAGAAGAGATTAACGAGAGGTATGTCTAACTCATATGCGATACTCCCCAAGTCCTAGCAAGAATGTGAAAGTTGTAGCAGATAATTCAACTATATACGCACATTGTACTTCTTCAAGCATATCAAAGAAAATTGTATGAATGATAACCGGAGAAAGCTAGCAATTCACCCATCCAGAACCAAATGGTTCATTTAGCTTCCTCCCAACTCACTGAATGTGTTTCTTCTTAACCTTCAGCACACTATTTTCTTTATGTCCAGGGAGGGTCAAGCAGTACTCCATCCTCCTTTGATTGTGCTCAACTCACTGAAGTTAATCCTTCCGAACCTTTGGTAGACCATTTTCTTTTTGTCGTGATAGGTTCATATGGTATAGACGAATGACTTTCTTAATGTTCTTCTTTTGTTTGATTGTCCATATTTTTTATATCTCTACAAGGAAGAGTTATTATATTTTTATCTTCTTTAATATTTCTTGTTTGAGAACCTTGTCGAAAGGGAGCCACATGGCCAAATAAATGATATTTTAATATGGATATTTGAACAAGGCCATCGACAAAAGCATAATTGCATTTCCTACTACGATCGATACCCCTGTATATACATTTTACTTCTCTTTTCCCTTGACCCCTTATAACATTTCAAAACTGGTCAGTGAAAACCTCAACAGGTAAACTGTGGAGTGCCCTGTTTTAGATAGACAATATGTTTCTTAGGTGGTGCCACATAGTTCTTTATCCCGAAACTTCTCAATTGACAATAACTTGATTAATAGCGTAACTAGAAGCTAAGCAACCGACGCTTAGTTCTTATTCCCATAGTTCAAAAACTTATTCAATGACTTTATAAGCACATATGTATCAGAGACGTCTTCTAATATGGCAGAAAATGGTGGCAGTATTGAAGGATCTCTTGTCTAATAATGAAAAGGAACCCAAAGTATTATAGTTAATGAGTTCAAAGATTTTTCTTTTAAGCTATTAATATTCTGCTCTTCTGCCTAAGCTTTTGAGCTATTAATATTCTACTCCGCTTGCTCTTTATAGTTTTGCATTCGCTTCCATTCTAGGCTCTTTTCTCTCTTACAAATAACTTTTACACATACGCCATGGGTTGAGAGAAATGAGAGTCTTATGATGTTTGTACTCAAATGGTTACTTGTAGAAGTTATGGGATCAGAGAGAGCATGTATTTATCAAAATCATCATTTCAATTACTTTCACTAAAAACAAAAGTGTTGCTCGCATTTAATTTATATATATTTTATTTGTGTTATATTTTCTGTGATAAAATTGAGAAGGAACTTAAATACGTAATTAGTCTTTCAAATTTCACGTTCATCCGTACAAGCATAGTGTTATCTCTCCATATAAAATCTATTTGTAGATGCTAATTTAGTAGGATTGTGTAACTCAGTATTAGAAGTTAGAATTCCCAATGCTTTCTTAAGTTCCTTTATGCATCTTCCTTCTTTCAATATACTTATTTTATTATCTCTTCTTATGAATTATCACTGTGTTTATTAATAATGGACCTGCTTTTATTGTAATTGGAAAACCTAATATGTGTTTGTGTGCTGGTGTTTGACCACACGATCACAGTTTGCCATCAAATGTAGATGGAAAGGAAGCTGGCAATAGTTGAGCTAATGAAAATCGTGAGTTTTTTTTCTTCTGATTATTATTTGTTGAAAAGTATTTCTTTTCTAATTTATATTGTAGAGAATTTTTTTTTTGGTGGTTATCATGTATTTGAAGCTGAGCACTTGTCTGTAGTGTATGAAGTACATACATGTGCAGAAACCTATATGGTTTGGAAAGTAAGGTAACTAGTGGACTGGTGGAACAGTTTTAGGCTAAGTTGCTCGGAAATTTCCAAAATATCGCCGCTCTTGTGTCGGAATAAATCTTAGTAATAAGGAGAAGATTTTGCTGCTATTTAGGTAGGTAGGGTGGCAGGCGAGGGCTGATTGTTGCGGAGGACTTATCAGGTGTCAAATTACTAAATCTTTTGTAGCTCTGGTAGGTGGACAGAGGTGTTGTTGTCAGGTTATTTGCATATGTTATCCCTCGACTTGGTAGATGTAACTATCTCACTCCTTGTTTAGTTTCCAGTGTATTAGTGGCGTGGATCAGCTGGAAAGAAATTTTCAATATTCCATGTCATTCTCCATAGAGTCAGAAGCATATCATGATTTTGAGTTGAGAAGTGACGAGTTTGTCTTTTTATTGTTAATGATAAAAGGTAACATAAAAAAAATTTGGTTTATTTCCTTTAGCCTCTGTTAATTTGTGGGTTCATCTGTTGTATTCTTAACATTTTGAGGTAAGTATATATGCTTTGCGTGTTATAGCCTATAACTTCTCTAAGCATGTGTCTACTTTTTCCAAAAAAATGTACCAGCATGTCATTCCATCTTGTAAATTTACTATAGAGTTTGAGAAGGGTGACCCGAAGAAACTTCGTCATTTATTAGTAGATGCAGTGGACAAAAGTTATCCCCCGCCCATATTTAAAATGGAAAAAAAAATTCTTTTGCATGTGAATTTGTAGTCTGGGTTGCCAGCGCAAGCAAAGTTCAATGGTTTGATCAGTTTGGGGACTTACTCTTGTTTTATATTTTTGTATCTAACTTGAGCAGTGTATAAAATCATTTACTCTGATTTTATTTTTGATATTTGGTCCATCAATCTGAAGCTATATTTTATTTATAGTTGGCATATTTTATATTTCTCAATGAGTGCTTGATCCTAACGTTAAATACATAGATTGCAATTTGAATCTGTTATATGGTCTAAACCTTGTTTACCAGTATGTATTGTGCTTTTTTAACAGGTTTTGAAGACTTGAAGAGCTTAGAAGTTCCAGACCAAAATAGAAAATGAATTTAAAAGTCAAGATGCAAGATTTTAAGACCCAAATAGGTTATCATTTTGCAGTGACTGTAGGGCAATTGTTTACATTTTGTGCATGAATGAAACATGTGATAGTATTATGCAACATTGCTACAAATGGGATGCTAATCCATTTTTTGTAATTTAATCATATATATATGAAAGCATGGAATTATTTATATTTTGTCTACTTTCATTTGAATTTTGATATTATAAAGAAATATTTAAGAAAATAGTACAAAAAATATTATATATTTATTTAGGATCAGAAATATTAAGCTTTTAACTACCAGATGCCTTGTCTTAAAATGTCTTTAAGGACCAAAAAGTATGGATCAAACAACAATTTAAGGACTAGAAATGTAGTCCCTAAAGGTCTTTTAGGACCAGAATAAATCTGGTCGCAACAAGCATTTAGGGACTAGCTATAAATACCCGTCGCTATTGGCTTTTAGCGAAGAAGCCTATTGCGACGAGTGGCGACCAGATTTCTCTAGTCGTTATTGTCCATTAGGGACCAGAATTAGATTTTTAGGGACTAGATTTCCCTTCCCTAATGACCTTTTTTCTTGTAGTGAGAGTTTTCATATAATGATTTAAACAAGAATAATTTTATTTTTTAAAAAATAAATAGGAAGAAAAATGCATGTGAAAAATTATAAGGAGAATGAAAAAAAAACATATTTGATTATCTCAAGTATTAACAGCAGAAGCTACGCAATTTTCAACAAAATAAAAAAAATTATTATTGCTATGATACACTCAAAAGACCAACATCTGTATGTCCTTTTATATAATTGTACCATGTAGATTGTAGATAATTATTAATTAATTAGTTGAAAATATTATTTCAATTTAATGAAAATTTCAAATTTGTAGATAAATAGTTTTGACTTGAAACACCGGAGCAAAAATTTATAAAATGACAATTTTACTATATTACCATTTACATATAATAAATTTAATATATTTTGTAAAGTGTTATAAAATGTCAATAATTAATAATAAAGACAAAATATAAATCGAATGAGAAATTATCTCTTTATTTAATAAAATAGTCAAGTAAAAGTGAATATTTAAAAACAAAAGTTTTAATAGATTTCAAGATACTAAGATCTCGGTTGACCATAAATTTTGAAACTTAAATTTGTGTTTGGACATTCATTTTAATTGGAAAAAATTGTGCGTAAAAGTGAATTTCTCCTAAAAACTATTTTAGACCATTTTTTGGAACTTGAATTTTTTTTGAAGACAAATTTTTAAAATTTTATCAAAACTATATGGTCAAAATAATATCTAATGATATATTTTTCAAATTTTGATTCAAAATATACGGTCAAATAGATATTTAATGATATGGTTTTAAAATTAGATCTGGTCAAACGCTAGCTAAATATTAGAAAAATAAAATATATACGCAAAAATCTTAATCGACTTTAAAATTGTAGATATAATTGGCTTTCTCCATAATTAAAAGTCATATTTAATTTTACCATTTTAGATATTATAAAAAAAAATTAAATACAATCTTTTTAAATTTATTTATTTTTTTAAATAAAAACATAAGAAAATCGATCAACATATTTTGTGTTAAAAACCACATTCTTTTTAATATTAGGAGGGAATACATGTCTCTAAAATGGGAAAATCTTTCAAGGTTATGACCTAATTAGGTTTTAATCAATCATTAATCAAATAATTACAATTAGGGGGGTTTACGATTTAGATAAAAATTGATTCAATTCGAAAACTTGAATCAAACTGACTTTTATTTGGTTTTACATTTTTTAAAATCAATAATATTTTTTTGTTTTTTTATTTTGTTAATATTTTATTTGAAGAAATAATCTAATCGAACTGACAAATTATATACCTATTTGTTTTATAATTATATATACATAGTTTATTGTTTTATCAATAACTTTTAAGCGAAAAATGCAGCACTCTAATGAAAAAGACAAATTTATGATGCGTCCCTTCTTCTATTTGTGATACAAAATTCATATTAACGTTGAAACACTCGATACCTATATAAGATCAAGACTAAATTCAGATTCACGTCGGAATAATCCTGAACAAAGGTGACTCTATACCCAAGAGGAATCGAACATGAGACCTCTTGATTAAGGATGAAGGAGTACTCACAACAAACCCTTATTAATCAAAAACTTTGTATCACATTAACAAGAATATATAACACATCGACATTAACTTATATTGGAAGAACAATTATGTTATTTACCTTACAAATTTATTGTTTACCTTGTTTTTACCCTTAATAATAAGTGACAGTTGGGTCGGATGAACACTGCTATCAATTATTGCATATTGATTTATGTTTGTCTCCTCTATCCCAACTTTTGAGAAAGAGTTGCTCAATAATTCAAGGAAGGCCTTGCATGCTCGGTGGGACTTTAGTCATCTCTGTACCGACTGCCTCTTCCATTCCTTTTTTTTATTCTTTATTGTCTTTCATTTTTTTTGTTTCTTAACTATCTTTATTCGACCTTCTTCTTTCAATTGTTGATGGTTAGATTTTTTTCACTGCCCAGAAAAATTTAGTGATATCTAATGGGAATCTGCATATCTGATGAGTTTTATTTAAGGTCTAGCCAATAAACATGGAACGAACACTGCATCATTCAAAAGCTTACATGATTAATTTTGTCGCTATTATCTCATTACTGCATAATCAAATCGTTCTGGCTTCTTTTCAATTCTTTCCACACTTTCTAATTTGACAATACAATGGCATTTTTAGGTTAAATCTATGAGTATCATTGGAAGGAGATGGTGGAAAAGTAACAGATTATAGTGGCTCTTGTACACATTATTAATGTTGCAGATTCATGAATTGTTGAGCACTACTTGTAAAGACCTGATTTCCGCCGTTATGGAAAATCCAATAGGGAAAGAATTGGGGCCAGAAAACTTTTTGTAGTAACTTGAAATTTCCTAGCCTAGTCCAAATTTTGATGAAATCGGAGTCAGTGAGGTCTAGGGAAGTCTCGTAACAAATGATAGGTTAAGTATGGAATGCGATTACATGAGTAGATAACTAAGACGTTAAGGAACTTGTACGACTTTACGGAATTGAATTCAGGCGAGTAGAACTCCTGAAACTGAACTTAGCGTGAATGGGTATTTTCTAAGCGTCATGGGATGAATGTGTGTTGTGAATATAGGGTCTTGAAATTATTACTTTTGCTCACTGTTCCGTGAAAGCCGCTTTGGCGGCGATTTCTGCCACCAGAGAAGGACCGCTGTAGCGGGGTGAGGCCACTGTGGCGGGGCAGATGCAACTTAGAGATGAAAATAAACCCCAAAAATGTTTTATTCTGCAATTTTTGAACTTGAGAGCTAAGGCACTAACCCAGGGTTTTCTTAGCAGTCTACCATAATTCTTGAGGCTAAAGGTAAGAATTTCACTCCCCGAATCCATTTTTCATTCCGTAGAACTTGGTTTTTTGGTTGATTATTGTTGGGGAAGGGTTTTTGGAACTTTTTTATGGTGGGAAAAGCCCTAATTTGGGTAATGGGATGTTGGGTTAGCCTAGGGTTGATAATGTTGATTATAATCCGGGTAATTAGGCCTCGTTTATTGATCCTTGCGTTAATTGTATTTTTTTAGACCATGAACAAGAGAGAAGAATCCAGAACGAAAGATTCAAGTGTCTTAAGGGATTCAAGCTTGGATTTGAGTAGGTGATGGTTGTGATTTCATTTAAAAGTGTTGGTTTATAATAAGGTAAATGGCCAGAGTGTTTATGATGGTTGTTATTATTGTGAGTCTTATTCACTAACTATGCTCTCGTATGTTTTCACTTTTGTGGGTGGATCCCTAGTGGTGGAACAGGCATACCAAATCCTGTGATGTTCTCTTGGTTGAGTGGGAAGAATGGGAAGATTTGGTTATTTCGAAAGACATAATTGGTGTTGTCTTTGAGTTGTTAAAGTATTTTAGTGGTTCTACATGTATCACCTTTCTTATGAGAATTTATAGAAGAGCTACCTGCGTATTTATGGTTGTCCTACAATCTAATATTTCATCTTGTCGTCGAGGTTATGTATCGATTATGTGTGGTTGAATGTGGGGGATCATTGTGTCCAATTCTACTGTTCTTAAGGATAATCTACAATCACAATTGCTAAATCTAGCATTTCGAAAGTGTTGTTAGAGGGTTTGTATGCTTGGACATAGCCTTCAATGAGTATCTCATGGATAAAGACCAATTTTTTGTAACTTAAGCTCATGCAAATTTCTGTTGTGGGAAGGAGATGTTGATAAGAAAGGTCATTGATAACATGTTGCAGACATGTGTACGATCAACTTTGGTGGTTATTGGGAATAGATTTGTTGTTAGTTAAGTGTGCATACAACAATAATTATCACTAGAGTATCGTGATGACTTCATTGAGACATTGTATGGGAGGATGATTAGATATTCAATTGGTTGGTTTGGGGACGAAGATTATATCAAAAAGTGAGACTCAGTTTTGTTAAACAAGACCATCGATATGAGAAAGAACCGGTTGAAATTATTGATCGCGATGTCCGGAAGCTAAGGACATCTGAAACAAGTAGCCCCAGTAATTCGACGTTTAGATACTACTCTACCTTTACTTTAGCCAGTCTTTCCTAGTTTATCGCTCGGGGATGAGTGATGGGTAAATTGGTATCGATTGTAACGACCTGATTTCCGTTGTTATGGAAAAGCCAATGGGGAAATAATTGGGGCTAGAAAACTTTTTCGTAGTAACTTAAAATTTCCTAGCCTAGTCCAGATTCTGATGAAATCGGAGTCAGTAAGGTCTAGGGAAATCTGGTAACAAATGAGAGGTTAAATATGTAAAGCGATTACATGAGTGGATAGCTAAGACGTTAAGGAACCCGTACGACTTTATCGAATTGAATTCGGGTGAGTAGAACTCCTGAAACTGAACTTAGCGTGAACGGGTATTTTCTGAGTGTCATGGGATGAAGGTGTGTTGTGAAAATGGGGTTTCGGAATTATTATTTTTGCTCACTTTTCCGTGAAAGCTTCTTTGACGGGGATTTCTTCCGGGAGGGAGGGGACGCTGTAGCAGGGTGACGCCGCTGTGGCGGGGCTGACGCGACTTTAAGTTGGAAATAAACCCCAAAAATATTTTATTCTGTAATTTTTGAACTTGAGAGCTAAGGAACGAACCCAGGGAATTTCTTAACAGTTTTCCACCATTGTTGAGGCTAAATGTAAGAATTTCACTACCCAAATCCATTTTTTGATCCATAGAACTTGGTTTCTTGGGTGATTATGGTTCGGGAACGGTTTTTTGAAGTTTTTGGATAGTGGGAAAAGCCCTAATTTGGGTAATAGGATCTTGGGTTGGCATAGGGTTGATAATGTTGATTATAATCAGGGTAATTAGGCCTCGTTTATTGATCCTTGCGTTAATTTTATATTTTTAGACTAGGAACAAGCGAGAAGAATCCGCAAAGGAAGATTCAAGTGTCTTAGGGGATTCAAGCTTGGATTCGAGGTAGGTGATGATTGTAATTTCATGTTTGTGTCATATATGTTTGTAATTGCTCATTATAACGCATGTATGTATGCGAATGTTGCATTATTGATCACCCTAATTGTAAATGAGGATAATTGAATAATTGTATGCAATGAATCACCTCTTGTTGTATGATTGTGAGAATATACATTGTGATTGTGATTATGGTTTGTTGAATTAATCAGGTGTTACGTTTCGACACACTAACTTGGATCTATTGCCACGTTCCAGCATAAACATAGGATCAATTGCCATATTCCGGCATAAACATGGGATCGGTTGCCACGTTCTGGCATAAACATTGGATCGCTACCACGTTTCGGTATGCTAACAATTTGGGTGTGGGTTCCATGAGAGGACCATTGAATTGGGTTCTGTGAAAGGACCATTGAATTGTGTTATGTATCTACTTGTGATGGTTACGTTCATATCTAATGATAATTGATATTGGAAGACTGTATGTTGCTCTAAATTGATCACCAACGTGTATTATTGAGAACGTGGGATGCTACATTGATCCTGAAAAGATGACTAATATTGTATAATGTTCGGTATATGACTATTTTTATAACATTGTGGTTACTTACATGTGTTTCACTTGTTGGGATAGCCGTGTGTTCCTACCAGTACACGGTGGTTGTGTACTGATACTGCACTTGCTTGTTCTTTGTTAACTACAGGGCATCTTCAGGCGGCTATTGATAGACCTCAGCTAGGTGACTATTGAGCGTGACCGGATTCATAGGTGAGCCAGTTCTTTCAGGCTGCCATGGATCTTTCTTGTTTAAGTCCACTCTTTTCGGACTCATACTACTATTAAGGTGTTGTTTAGTTACGGCGTTGTACCCCTTGTTCTTAGACTTGTCGTTAGTAGAGTTTTGGTACAATGACTTTCAAGTTCTAGGGGTTGTTCTTCCACATTAGTTTGTCTAGTTGTTTGTTAAAACTTTGGAGTTTATGGGGACTCCATTTTTATTTTCATTTAAACCTGCTTTTGTATCCTTAAATGTCTTAGTTTTCATAAAATTTGTTAGTTTGGGTTGTAGTAATGGTTCTCCCACCGGAGGGTTAGTGTAGGTTCCAATCACGACGGTCTGGGTCGTGACACTACTTCAGGTGCATGTCTTGATTTAATTTTTGTTGTTGAAATTCTTTTTTGATATGTTTCATCAGCGAGGATAGTTTCCTTCAAATTTTATGCTTATGCCTTTTCTCTTATTTTCACTGCATATATAATTTGTTGTTGCTCTTTAAAATAAAGTGAACAAGCATGAAGAATTTCTGGTGCTGGCTCTATCTGAGGCAATTTCCCCACATCTATGACACGTGCCAATTTTAGCGAATTGGGAACAGTCACATTGCAAGTTTGTGACAATTCCAACAAGTTAAAATACATTTCATAATTAGAAAACACTTTGTTTGCTATGACCTTATGATGTTTGATAAAATGTCTTACTCGTCTTATTTGACATTAACTTATGGTCCTATTGTCATATCTAGAGAGTTTTAATACTTGAGATAATATTTTGTTATGTTGATGTGCTTATTAATAAGAATGTTTTCATATAGGGTACAAAAGTATTTTGACCCGATTGAAGTGCAATTATAAGGTGAGAACTATGCATCAGAACTTGGTAAGCATTTCACACATTTTATCGTTGATGACAATTTATGGCATACAAAAATGTTAGTCAGTGTAGATGCCTAAATATGGTTTTGCTCATGGTGGAAGCAGTATCCGGGTTAGTGAAAACTAGGCAAAAAGCTTGAAATTCTCTACAAATGAAATAGATAATGTACATTAACTTGTAGGAATTTCATAGTGAAATATGTTGTCTTTCAATTACTTATTTAGGCTTCTCTAGGAACAAAACACATGGCTACCTTGATATGAAACGATGTGATGACTAGAGGTGAAAAAAACAAAGTTGGTGTATGACTAAAGTTGGATGACACTATCAATGTATGTTGTAAAACACTTCTAAGCTTATGCATTTATATTTACTTGTCACAAATATATATTAAGTAAAATGATCTTTTTCTATCTTATTTTTGCAGGGCACATGAAAATATTCCTTCCAGGAGTGTTTCTCTTTGTAAGCTACTTTCATGTTTCTTCATTTGTAAGAGTAAATTTTATCATTTCACTGGTATATCATATAGTAAATTATGTACCAATATTATTTTGGTCATCCATATTCGTAGGGGATACATTGATGGTAGAAGCATGTGGTACTACAATGTGCATGTTTTAACTCTTGGTTGTTTATCCAAACTTGAATCTCATAGTTAAATTTTATCAAGTCAAGATTAGTATGATGTCTCTATTGCTAAAATTGAATTTTCCTTCTTTCGTCAAGTAGACTGGGGCATTAACATCTTGATTTTGTTGTCTAATTTTGTGTCAACTCAGGCTAGAAAAAATATTTTAAACTATAGAGAAAAAGATGCTAATTGATAGTAGTATTTGGATGAATGCATGCTTATGCAATGTCCCTCTCCCTCAATACTATAATGATATCACAGAAGATAAATGAAATAATAAGGGAAAAAATGACCAAAAAAAAACAAAGAGAACCAAACAATACATCTAATAAAGTGGGACTGTGTCACTTTGGACAAGAAGATAGTAGGTTTAGGAATAAATATAACAAGTGTTACAAATTGTAGTTTACTCATGAAGTGGTTATGGACATATATTGTGAAATAAGAGGCACTTTGGAGAAGGATAATTACAAAAGTGTGGGGTAAAACAATTTAATGGTGCATGAATACGTTAATGTACGCTTTGTTTCAGGTGATTGAAGAAAAATAGTACTCGAGCACAATAGCTGAAGAGGTCACCTACTTTTACTTCAAGTTCTTATGAAGTTAACTCCTTTACCATTCAAAGATGTTTGATATACTTTCCAATTAGTACTGTAGGTTCCCTACTTGTTGTAATAATTACACCCCGACTGAGGTAAGGTGACAGAATAACAATCAAAGTCTAAAAGAAGAACAATAAGCAAGATGAACTATGAGAAGGGTTGATTCCAGATACTCTTAATTTCAAGTCCTTCATGTACATTTTCATATACTTTTTCAGGCTCTTTAAATTTTGGCCCCTTTTTCTTAAAAATGAAATATAATGTTCTATCTTGTTTACTGAGAATGGTATGTGATAGAATATGATGTTGCATTTTTCTATTTAGTAATTCTTGGATAATTAGTATTGGGATACAAAACATAAAAACACTTCACCTCTAGATTCAACTTTAATAAGTGATGTAGATTTCTTCTGTTATTTTTGTACTATATAACTTCTATCATATTTATATTAATGACAATTCTACGATTAAGAGGATGATCATAAAATAGGATGACTGTTGAAGGCTGAGAACGATTAGGTAATCTTCACTTTTATTATATTACCTAATGGATAGATTTGATTATCAGCTCAAACAAATATCATTCAATATAACTAACTCTATTTTGAAATTTTCCCTAGCATGTGGTTCGTTTCCTTAATGAGGTATTACGTGCAATTATTTAACACGCATAATATCCCATGAAGAAGTTTCCACATTTTTGTGATTGTACATATGGAATAGGCTTTACTTCAAAAGTTTGTTGTTCAGCTTTTAATTTATTGAATAAAAAAACTCAAGTAAAGAGTAGTAACCGAGATGAAAGGAGAGAAATGCAGTTATAATATGATTTTATCCGGAAAGAGACACTCAAATTATTAATGTTAGAGGCAAGGCTAATGGCAAATTGGCTTTGACATATCGTGTACTATGTCTTTCTGTGTCCTCATCTTTAATTTACTTAAACTAAGATTTATTATCGTTTTATTAGATTCAGAAGCTATAATGCCCAAGTGCTATAATTTAGATAGCATCAATTGCTGAGCTTAGTGAAATAAACCACATACTAAAGTATATGATCTTTAGCAGGCAAAGGAAAAGAAATATATCGATAATGTTGATTAAGACAACACATGTAATTTTATTTTTCTCTCTTTTTTATACTTATTTTTGTTAATACAAACAGAATTTCAGAGATACATTCTCCTTCATGCTTACATATTATTTTATGTATCAAAAGAAAGAATAACTTGTGGACCTAAAGATATACCACTCCCTTGCAAATTTATCTGGAATGGATATTTTGGCTCCATTTTTTCTCAGTTTTTCTGAGAGAGGACTTGAGCAAATGTGTGCCTTTATAAGGTGTTCTTAGCTTAGTTAAGAACATGTATAAAAAGTTAAGTAGGTAAAAATGAAAGTTCACTTCTAAAAGAACTACTTAACTTTCTTCTGTCTAAATATTCTATTTTTACAATCTTGATATAAATATTCAATATCTGCAAACACTGAAATTGATATACTTAACATGAACTTGTGTTGGTGTGTGTTCTTTTCAATATTTTCCAGGAACAACAAATGTAGTAATATTTGGGCAAAGAAAAATAGACGTACACAGAGTTGGAAGAGTTGATATTCGATGACTCATCAAATAGTGCAGAAATTGTGACACCGCTAAAATTTGAATGATAGACTGTAAAATCAAAATGTTCCTAACAATTTTTTGAGCATTCTCCTTTTCTTTTCTCTCTTCTCAATATTTTGGGGAGCAAGTTGTATGCGTTGAATCAATATTTTAATGTATTCTATTTTATTGACTATTTAATATTGTGTATAATCTGCAGATTGAATGAACATTCTAAGTTTCTAAATTAGTAGATAATCCTTCTTAATAATACATACACAAAAAATTAGTTCCTTGTAATTAGTGGTTTACATAATTTTCAGTGACAACTATAATTAATGGAGAATATATTTATTATGTTGGGCCCGTGCTTAGCACGGGCCAAGCCCCTCTAGTAGTTTGTATACATGATTACGCACTATCATACACATATATTATATACAGTTTATACATCCGTCAACTAATTTTAGTTTAATCATTGAGTGGAGAGTTGTTTAGGTTTATTCTTTAAGGATTCTCAAAGCGGTTAATTATTAATGAAATTTCTTGTCAGCTCTCTGTAAAATAGTCATTTGTTCTAGGGTTTCGAAATACATCATAAGTTAAGTCGGTGATGACAAATAACCAATCCACAATAGTAATAAAAATTGCATTCCTTTATTTTATTTTTTTGCCTTTGATGAGTCCACAAATTGAACTCATTTAGGGCTATATTTTGATAGAATTAGTGTCCTCAAATGCATACTTTATCTCAATATCTGATGAAAACCCTTAAGTTTCAAATATTTGGAGTTTGAGGGAAAGCATGGACACTACTTGGCAAAAGAGGAACAAAGGCAGTTGAAAGAACAAAAAAATAAAGATATGAGAATCGCCGAACCCATTCGGCGAGTCACCAAAGATCTTATCCTCGCCTTTTGGTCCAGTGTGTTGAGCCCTAAAGGAAATTATCAAATCGGCAGTGAAAAGGAGCAGTCAGCGTATCGCTGAGAAGTTCTGTGAAGAGGAACTATATCGTCCAATGATCCAAACACGGTGATGTTGAACGATAGAGCAAGACGGCGATGAAACCTACCAAAGGGCGGATCGCGAAGTTGATCGGCAATCTCGACTAACGACGCACAATGATCCACTACAACACAGATTTTTGAAATCTACAAATAATCCTTGAGAGTTGTAGATTAGTATCATATTTTGAATATCAAATTTTAATATAGAATTTTTAACATAGACTTCTGAGTTCTAAGTTTGGAGAGGGTTTTGAAGAACTTGAAGATTCAAAGGGTTTCAACTCTAAGAATTTGGACTTGGGTCTTGTGAATTACTTCTTATTTGCTTGTTTTGAGACTTAAATCTTCATACCCATTTGAATGCAAACTCATTTCGGTATAAATTTCTGTCTCTTTTACATGTTTAGCTAAAACCCCAATTCTTGGGGTGTGATTTTGTGAATATGGGTTAGATTATATGTTGGTTCTTGCTTGTTTATGGTATATTTGTTGTGTAAATATGATTTCGTTTAGTAGTTATGGTGGAACTTAATGAAATTGTAGTTGCAAATACGATTTCACCTTTATGTTTTCGGCTTGCTCGAGAGAGAGGTCGTAAAACTAAGACTACTAAATTGATGGCCGGTGGGAGTGAGTCGACATAAGGTTCAGCTCGAGAGAGTGAACCCTAGTCCTTCTCACACACACTCAGCTCGAGAGAGTGAGTGGGCTAAGGCGGAGGTTATTCTTCATGCGGCAAGTGGGTGTCTGAGAGGAACCCATTTGATTTGGGGTAAGTTACTCGAGAGTGAGAATTTACCCCCACTATAGTCTAGCCTAGTCACAAATATTCAATGGATTTATTATCAAAGCATGTACCCAATAGTTTAATTTATCTCGTATTCCTATCACATCCCAAGAATCCCCTCTCCTTGATTAGTACTCTTTGCATTTTTGCTATTTTTTTCTTACTTATGACAAACCCCTATCATTAATTGACACTTTTGTGTCACCCTTTAAATGTAACATGTTTATATTTGATAATGTTTTTAGCTATGACTAATTAGAACTTGATTTTATATTTCTATTAATTCTCAGGCCCACTCCCTTGGGACTCGACCCCAACCCTTGGTTGGGTTACTTTACTATTGTACAGTCGTAGACACTTGCATTGGAAGTTGTTTCTTGATTACGCGAACATCAAAATGGCACCGCTGCTGGGGACTGGTGTTACTTAAGAATTCTTAGATTAGTAGAATTTTTGTTCTTCTTAGTTGTAGTTTACTCACTTAATCTTTAGTTTTGTTTTGTTTGCTTGTGTGTGAAAATTTCAGAAAGCATGAGTGTTAACGGTAGAAACGGTAGCCAGGTAGGCCACCAAGACGATATCGAAAATCTCAGCGATGTCCAAGAGCCCAACATCAATGGTCCTCATTTCATGGGGGGTATTGGAGCTATCCGATTACCTCCAGCCGAGGGAAATGCAGTCTTCCACATAACGAGCACTATGTTACAACTATTGCAACTTAAGGTACTTTTCAGCTGGTTGGCTCACGAGCATCTTCGAAATTTCGTGAATGTGTGCGGACAATTCTCGTTCAAAAACATATCTCACGAGTTAGTCCGGTTAAAATTATTCCATATCTCGTTGATGGGAGAGGCGTGAAAATGGCTGGCCGAGTTTCCGCGTGAATCCATCACTTCCTGGGAGGAATTGGTAACCGCATTTCAGGTGTGATTCTTCCCTCCCTCGAAGATGATGACCTTTCGGGACAGAATTCAGAGCTTTAAACGTTTGGAAGTAGAGCCTCTACACGAGACGTGGTTACTGCTCAAAAAGCTGGTGCTTCAATGCCCAATCCATGGTTTACCCGATAATCTGCTGCTGCAGTACTTTTACTGGAGTTCGGACTCGATAAACAAAGGGGTAGCTGATCAACTTTCGCCTGGATGTTTAATCCAGCAACCATATGTTGTAGCAGCCCAATTTTTATATGGCATGACAACTATCAACAGAGCGTGGTACACTAACGAGGACCAAGTCTCTCCTCTCACCTTCAAGCTATCAAAGGAGCAGATTGAAAAAGATCATGAGAGAGACCAAAACATGGTCAAGATCATGACATAGCTTGACATTCTATCCAAAAAATGTCATGGGGGTTGGTGCCCGTGGTGTCAATGCCGTGGGGGTCGGGTGTGCAAATTCTGAGGAGATGAAGTTTGAAGCCTTGTATAATGAGAAGGTAAACTTTCTAGTTGACCAAGGCAGTGGCTATCGCTCAAACTACCCAAGGCAGGGTGGTAACAAAGGATGGGCTAGAGACGAAGGCTTGAAGGATCGATATAATGAATGGAGGGACCGTAATCCAAATTGGAAGGATGGGGAGAAGGATATATATGTGCCTCCCCATGAGCGCCAAAAGCCCAAGGACTCGAAAGTTGGTAAGTCTGAGGATATGCTCTCACGTATTCTCAACAAAGTTGAAGGGTCAAACAAAATGTTAAAAGGCATGAAAGAATATATGTCCACCCTTAGCTAGACCTTCACCTCCCATTCAGTTTCGATCAAACAGTTAGAGACCCAAATGGGTCATATATCATCTCACCTCAATCCGAGATAGCAAGAGGGTTTGCCTAGTGATACTATGGTCAACCCCAAAAATGAGGTTTGAAGGTGGACTTGCGTCGTGGCATGACGTTAACTAAGGCGTTGTTTGGGAGGCAAACCAAAACCCATTTTTTTTTGCTTTCTGTTGGTTTGATAAAATAATGGTGTGTTGATTGTGCAGATATGAGTGTGGAAAGTGCTCGAAAAGTGCAGGTTGGCGAGCAACAGGTCCAATCAGATAATTGCTAAACGGTTCAGTGACCCCGAACTAGACCATCGTTAGACTCACGACAAACTTACATTGGAGTCTATCAAACTCGGCGAGCGTAGGAAATTCTTGGCGAATTGCCAACCATGTCGGCGATCCCGGCGGAGACCGCCGTTTGGACTCCCATAATACATGGAGCTCCTGTAAACTTCGGCGAGGCAAATGACTACTTGGTGTTATGCCAAATAGATCGGCCATTGGGACTAATGTCACCGAATGGGTGAAAACTGGATGGTTTTGCAAGCCAAAGGTTTAAAAGTTTTGAACTCATGCACTTTCCCTCACTTCTTATTTACCCAAACTCACACCTGCACACTAGTTCCTATATTTTTACATTTTTAGAATAATTTTAGCGTTGAGTTGTGCTCGAAGTTGGATTACATTGTCGCCTAGCATTTCAATCTTCTCTTAATCGGCACCAACGGTTGGTTTACAAGCCCTAAGCGTCTTGTATTGAAAGTTGTACTCAAATGAAATGACATTACTTTGATAATGTGTTATGCACCTCTCTGGTAGGATTAGAATATTTTTTTGCCAGTTAGGTTCGCAAATTTTACCCGTACTAAGTTAAATAGTTAATTTCTAAAGGTTGCATTTTAAATTGGATGAAAATCGTGGGTTGTGCATGATTGTCACTGGGTCTAAGCCTAATTTGAGTTGTGTATGCCTTAATTTTGTTTTCGGGGTTGCGGGGTTGAATTTGGGAAGTTAGGTCAAAAGCATGCACGTTGGGTCATTTGGAGAGCTGGGTAGAGCGCATCGAACCACTCGGCGGTTCACCTAAAGTCTCATCTCACATTTAATTCAACGAAAATGTGATGTTGAATTCTCTAACTTTTGGCAAGAAGCGTGATGTCACTGAACATATTCGGCGTCTCACCGAAAGACTTCTGGTTCTCCATTTGTATGCACCCTTGTATTCTCTATGCATTGTACTCGGCAAACCGCCTAAGTAGTTGCGCGCTTCACCAACTGGTTCGGCGAAGTGATTCAGCAATTGAACTGCCTTTCTTTTGTCTGAATACTTTCTAACTTTTTGTCGAAGCTTTGCATAAATGGCTAGATCAAAAGTAGCGGGAAAAGATATACCACCCCGACAAATAAGAGAGAAAACTTTCAGGAAAAATACAAAGGCAACAAATCCTCCCAGAATGGATAATGAGGGCAAGAAGCCCAATGCCAACAAGAGAAAAAATCCCCAAGACCCCACTATTCCCTCGTGGAGAAGTGGATTCTTCACAGTATCCACTCCTTTTTGGCGGTTCATGACTTGGACAATCTTAATAAGTCAGCTGCCGCTGAATCTTCTAAAGAAGTTCAGGGGGCCATTATCAAATTTCAGGCTGACACATCAGGCACTGATGCACAGATAGATGGAGCGACTGTGTAGACATGATTTTTCTTTACCTCCATCTTTGTCTTACTTACTTTCACTTTTGGATACTTTATTTCATTTGCATTTGCGGACAAATACTTTTTAATTTTGGTGGGGTGAGGCTCACCTTCTGTGTGCTATTTGTGACTCGTATTTTTATGTATGTATTTGGGTTGTTCTGTTTAAAAATTGTGTTTGATATACTATTTTTGTGGATGTTTGAGCTTATGGCTTCTTTTATTTTAAATTGCAAAGTGATTTTGACCCATCCAATTCTGCCACCTCTTGTGTGTTGAAGTGGCTGTTCTTTTGCAAAATTTGAGTCTCGGTTCCGATCAATACCGATGACTTGAATAATGCTCCCAATTGAACAAACATGAATGTACAGGACCAAATGAAGTTACATAGACAATATGTGCACTCTTTGCATCTCGTTGTGACTATCCATTTGTCAAATTGATTCTCTTATGATGACCGTTGCACACTAGCAAACATGTGTATTCTTGCTTGACTGAAGTATTGATGACTTGTGTGTTTATCTTACTTTGAACCTTGAATGAATAAACCTAGAATTTTCCCTGTTAGTCTGATTGATTTAGAAAGGTGTACTCTTGAAATGGTCTTAGGCAATTTTAAAGAGTGTGAGCCAATTTGACATATACCTCTTTTTGTGCCCTACCTGTGAGCGTGTGAAACTCTCTTGAACACCTTTTGAGCCTTACCTTTCTTTTGAAGAACCTTGATAAACCCTAGACCTTACTTGATCCACTACCTATAATCCTCTTAGTTTGTGGTTTAGTGAATAGCCAACTTAGGACAAAAAGCCTAAGTTGGGGGTGTGGTGAAAAGGAAAAGGAGAAGTCAAGAAGTGCTATAAGAAGTCTTCCTTAACCTATAGTATTGCAGAACAATGGAATCCTTCAAAAAAAAATTATGGAATAAAGTACAGAAAAAATTTGGGTTCCAATGCAATTCATGGAAGGTGAATAAAAAGGTGACTTAGAAGCACTAGAAAAAGAATTGATAAAGGAGAGGAAGGGAATGTCTTGAGAATACCACATCTCACGAGAAAAAAGTCACTAAGCCTAAATGGCTATACCTTTGCACTCAGCCCCATTACAAGCCTTAGAAAGAGCTTTTTGATCTTGAGTAAGCCGGATCGAAAGTCAATTGGAAAATAAGGGCAAACCTATGGGTGAAAACATGCACTGTGTTCCTTTTTTTGAGTGTGAGCGTTGTATCTAATTCCTGACCTTAAATTGACTAATATATGTGTGTGAATATGGAATCATTCTTTGTGGGAGGGAATTTAGATATTTTTGTTGAGCTTGAACTTGCACAAGTAGCAAGTATTGCGAGCATGAGAATCTTTGGTGATGGTGTGTCACAATTTGAATCTTTGAGTACACAATTGATCATTGCATAAGTACAATGAGTCTTGTTGTGTGCATTCATGATTTAGTCTTGTGTAGCACTGTTTGAGGCGCCCTTTTTGAACGGCTGAACTTGAGTTTGCTTGAGAACAAACAAAAGTTTAAGTTGGGGGTGTTGATGAGTCCACAAATTGGACTCATTTAGGGCATTATTTTAATGGAAATAGTGTCCTTGAATGCTTGTTTTATCTCAATACCTGATTAAAATTCTGAAGTTTCAGGTATTAGAAGTTTTAGTGGAAGCATTGACACTTAGGCGCAAAATGGAGCAAATAGGGCTGAAAAGAACAAGAAATGGAATCCTACGGATAGCCGAGTTTAACTTGGCGAGTCGCCGAAATGACATGAACCGCCCTTCGTTCCAGTACGCGAAGCCTTGAAGGAAGAGGATCAAAAGGCGAGGAAAGGAGCAGTCGGCGAGTCGCCGATCAGTTCCGCGAAGCAGTACTGTACCGCCCAATGAACTAGAATGAGAGGATGCTAAAGGCAAGACACTGAAGGCAATGTACTGACCAAATGGCGAATCGCCGAGTTCATCGGCAATCTCGACTAATGTTGCTGAACAATCCTCCATAGCACAATCTGTGAAAACTATAAATACTAGTTAGAATTGTAGTCTTAAAGAGATTTTGGGGATATTAGGAGTGGAACAATTATTATTATATTATTATTTTCACTTTAGAAAATACTTTAGCTGATATTTTTCTCTCAAGTTGGAGAGGATTTTGTGGAGACTTGAAGAAAGGAGTTCTTCTTCCCAAGTTTGGAAGTGGGTCTTCTCTATTCATTTTCCTTTGCTTAATTTAAGGTTTAATTTCTTATACCTACTTGATTTCATTATCATGTTGGGTATAATTTCTTAATGTGTGACTAAAAACCCCATTCTTGGGGTGTGATTTAGCAAATATGGGTTGATATTCTTGTTGGGTCATGCTTGCTGATAGGTTAGATATATTTTAATGTTGATTTCACCTAGTGGTTGTGGTTTAATCTGAAGGGTTTGTAGTTGCAAATACAAGGCCACCCATGTGTTTCCGGCTTGCTCCAGAGGGAGGTTGCGAAACCAAAACCACTAAACTGATGGCTTAAGGAGTGGGTCGACATGAGGTTCAGCCCGAGAGGGTGAGCCCTAGTCCCATATCCTAACACTCAGCTCGAGAAAGTAAGTGGGGTAAGGCGTAGGCTGGTCTTCATTCGGCAAATGGGTGTCCTAGAGGAACACATTTGAAACGTGGTAAGTTTCCTGAGAGGGAACTTATTTCCATTTAAAGCTTAGCCTAGTCGCTATTATTTTGCAAATGTCCTATCGAAAACATGTACCCAACAATTTATCTCAACTTGTATTGCGGTCACATCCCAAGAACCTTTCCGCATACTTGATTTTCTTGTTTATTTTGCTGTTTTAGTACTTGTTATAAAACCCCCTTTGATATTTGACACTTTCGTGTCACCCCATTTTTATTTACTATGTTTTTGTTCGTTAATATCTTTAGCTACGACTAGTTAGAACGTAAATTCTATTTTTCTATCAATTCTCAAAATCGCTCCCTTGGGACATGACCCCAACCCCTGGTTGGGTTACTATATTATCGATGATTATAGACACTCATACCGTAGGATAGTGTTGTTGGTCACGATAAGCATAACTAATGCGCCTGCAACTTTCCTGAGTTTAATGAATGGGGTGTTCAAGCCATTTCTTGATTATTTTGTCATACTTTTTATTGATTATATTTTGGTCTATTCAAAAAGTGAGGAAGAGCATGCCGACCATCTTCGTATTGGTTTGGGTGTTCTTGGTAAACAATGGTTGTATGCTAAGTTCTCTAAGTGTGAATTTTTGTTGACTTTGGTTGCATTTTTGGGGCATGTAGTTTCAAAAGAAGGGGTAATGGTAGATCCTCAAAAGATTGAGGTGGCTAAGAATTGGGTTCATCTTAGCTCTGTGACGGAAGTTAGGAGTTTTGTGAGGCTCACTAGCTATTATCGTCGATTTGTGAAGAACTTTGCTTTTATTGTCACTCACTGGACTAATTTGACCAAAAAGGATATACCATTTGAATGGACTGCAAAATGTGAGGAGAGTTTCCAAAACTTCAAAACTCTTTTGACCACCGCGCCTATTCTAGCATTATCAATTGAAGGTAAAGATTTTATTGTTTATTGTGATGCATTCTGGTTTAGGTGTTGTGCTGATGCAGGATAAGAATGTTATAGCCTATGTCTTGCGTCAATTGAAGGTGCATGAGAATAATTATCCAACACATGATTTGGAGTTGGTAGCGATAGTGTTTGCTCTTAAAATGTTGAGGCATTACCTCTATAGTCTCAAGTGTGAGGTATTTACTGATCATCGTAGTTTGCAGCAGGTGTTTACTCAAAATGATCTGAATTTGAGACAGCGAAGGTGGATGGAATTACTCAAGAATTATGATGTCACCATTCAATTCCATCCGGGTAAGGCTATTGTGGTAGCAGATGCTTTGAGTTGAGAAGCGGTGAGTATGGGTAGTTTAGCTTGCTTAACTGTAACCAAGCGACCTTTGGCTAAGGAAATTCAGACCTTAGAGTCTAAATTCATGCAATTGGACATCTTAGAAAGAGGTGGGCTATCAGCTAGCATTGAAGTGATGGCCACATTCATTGAATAGATCAAGGCCAAACAGTTTGAGGATGAGAATTTGGAGGAGCTTAGAAAGAAGACTACGATTGGTAAGGCACAACAGATCACTCTTGATGCGGAAAGTGTGCTCAGTTTTAAGGGAAGAATTTGTGTTCCTCGAGTTGATGACTTGATTCATAAATTGTTGAAAGAATCCCATGGCTCGCGATATTCTATTCATCCGGGTGTGACCAAGATATATCGAGATTTGAAGTGAATTTATTAGTGTCCGGGCATGAAGAAGGATATAGCGGAGTTTGCGGCTAAGTGTCAACATTGCCAACAAGTGAAATATGAACACCAAAGGCCTGCAGGTTTGCTTCAAAGAATGCCAATTCTGGAATGGAAGTGGGAAAGGATAGCCATGGATTTTGTGGTTGGTCTTCCCAAGACTTTGGGGAAGTTTGATTCTATTAGGGTAGTGGTTGATAGATTGACTAAGTTAGCCCATTTTATTCCGGTAAGAATAGATTATTATGCTGAACAATTGGCTAAAGTTTATGTGAAAGAGATAGTGAGTTGCATGGGGCGCCCTTTTCTATCATCTCAGACCGTGGTACCAAATTCACATCCAAGTTTTGGAGGAAATTACATGATGAATTAGGCACACAACTCACTTTTAGTACAGCCTTCCATCCACAAACAGAAAGGCAGTCAGAGAGGATTGTTCAAGTGTTAGAACACAAGTTGAGGGCATGTATGATTGATTTTGGAGGGCATTGGGATAAGTTCTTGCCTTTGTGTGAATTCTCCTATAATAATAGTTATCACTCCAACATATATAAGGCACCATTTGAGGAACTATGGGAGGGGATGTAGATCACCCATATGATGGTTTGAGGCTAGAGATATGAAACCATTGGGGGTTGATTTAGTGAAGGATGTTCAAGATAAGGTGAGTCTTCTAGCTAAGCTTCTAGCAGCCCAGAGTAGACAGAAGGAGTATGCTGATCATAAGGTAAGAGACATGATGTTTCAAACTAGTGAGAGTGTTCTTCTTAAGGTATCACCCATGAAAAGGGTGATGATGTTTAGAACGAAGGGTAAGCTAAGTCCACGATACATTGGTTCCTTTGAGGTTCTTAAATGTGTAGGACCGGTAGCGTATAGATTGGATTTATCTCCTAACCTATCGGGAGTTCATCCGGTATTTCATGTGTTCATGTTGAAGAGATATCATGGTGACAGAGATGATATCATTAAGTGGGACTCAATTGTGTTAGACAAAGACCTCCAAGAGGAGGAACCGAATGCAATTCTCGATCGTGATGTGCGTAAGTTGAGGAGCAAGGAGATTAAGTCCGGGAAAGTTCAATGGAAGCATCGTACGATTGAGGAAGCTACTTGGAAAACCGAGAGAGACATGGGAGACAAGTATCCCCCATTGTTCATCGATTCAAGCACTACTTCATTCCTTCATTAGTCTATTTTTCTTAAGTTTGTCACTCGTGGACGAGTGATGGGTAAATTGGTATCTATTGTAATGACCGATTTCCGTCGTTATAGAAAAGCCAACGGGGAAAAATTTTGGGGTCGGAAAAGTTTTTCGTAGTAGCTTGAGATTTCCCAACCTAGTCCAGATTTGGATAAAATCAGAGTCATTAAGGTGTAGGGAAATCTAGTAACAATCAGGTGACTTATTGATGATTTTGATTACATGAGTAGCTATATAAGTCGTTAACGAATCCGCATGACTTTACGAAATACAATTCGGGTGTGTAGAACACCAGAATAAATCTTAGCTTGAACGGTTTTTTCTGAGCGTCGTTGGTTAAAGGTGTGTTGTGAAATGAGGGTCATGGAATTATTAAAATAGCTCATTATTTTGTGCAAGCCGCTTTGATAGTGGTTTTGGTCGCTCTGGCGGTGCCGCTGTAGCGGGGTGAGGGCCGTTGTGGCGGGCCCAACGCGACTTAAGGTCGTAAATAAACCACAAAATGTCTTTATTCTGCACTTTTAGGTTTTTAGAGCTAAGGAATGAACCCCATGTGATTCTTGATAGTTTTCTACAATTCTTGAGGCTAGAGGTAATATATTAACTCCCCGGATCCATTTTCGATCCGTAGAATGTAATCTAATGAGTAATTATCGATGGAGGAGAGTTTTGATATAAAATCTATGGTGGAAACAGCCCTATTTTGGGTACTTGGGATCATGGGTTTGATCTAGGGTTCATAGAATTGTTAGTAATCAAGGTAATTAGTGATTGTTTATTGATTCCCGTGTTATTATTATTGTTTGTAGACCAAGAACAAACGGAACGAATTTGGAAATGGAAGGATCAAGTTTCTTAGGGTTTCAAATTTGTTTCATGTAGGCTATGGTTGTGATTCTATGATTGTGTGATGTATGTTTGTCTTGCTTCATTATGATACATGTATGTATGCGGATGTTGCATTATTGATCACACTTGTTATAAATGAAGATATGTAATTTATGAAAGTCATGAATCATGACATGATTGTATGATTATGACCATGTACTTGTGATTGTGATTGTGGCTTGTTGAATGGATCGGGTGTTGCATTCCGACACACTAACTTGGATCGGTTTCCACGTTCCAGCATAATTATGGGATCGGTTGCCACGTTTCAGCATAAACATTTGATTGGGTACCACGTTTCGGTATGCTAACTGTTTGCGTTTGCGTTCAATGAGAGGACAAATGACTTGTCATAATTGTGTATCTTGAGAAATGTGAAGTTGTTCTTTGTTCGTAAATATTGATAATATTGTATATGTTTGATATATGCATGTGATTATATTGTTGTATTGATTTATGTATGTTACACTTAGTGGGATAGCCGCGTGATCCTACTAGTACACTGTGGGTGCTTTCTGATACTGCATTGCTCTTTCTTTGTTGAGTACAGGGCATCTTCAGGTGGCTATTGACAGACCTCGCTTAAAAGATTAGTGATCGTTCGAATTCAAGGGTGATCCATTTCTTCCGGGCTTCCATGAGTTCTCTCTCGTCTATGTCCACATTTCAGACTTAGACTTTTCTAGTTAGTTGATTAGTTCATTTGTTGGGGTTGTGACCCTTCTTCTTTAGACTTGGTTAATTGTTAGATGTTTTGGTACATTAACTTTCAGGTTCTAGGTGTATGTTTCCGCATTGTTATTTGTTAGATCTTTTGGAAGCTTATGAGAACTTCAGTTTTAGCTTTTATTCATGTTCTCGATCCTTAAATGTTTTAATTTTTGGTTTAGTTGCTTGGCTTGGGTTGTAGTAGTGGTTCTCCCACCAGAGGGTTAGTGTGGGTGCCAATCACGACAGTTTGTGTCGTAACATAAGCTTGGGACGAACACTGCACTATTTAATAGTACAAAAGCTTACGTGATTAATTTTGTCGCTATTATCTCATTACTGCATAACCAAATTGTTCTAGCTTCTTTTCAATTCTTTCCACACTTCCTAATTTGGCAATACAATGGCATTTTTAGGTTAAATCTATGAGTATCATTGGAAGGAGTACTTACCACCGTACCACAAACCCTTATTAATCAAACACTTTGTATCACGTTAACATGAATATATAACACATAGACATTAACTTATACTAGAAGGACAATTATGTCATTTACCTTACAAATTTATTGTTTACCTTTTTTTACTCTTATTAATAGGTGAAAGTTGGGCTGGACGAACACTGCTTTCAGTTATTGTACCAACAGTTCTATGGATGGAACATTTTATTGGGCCCATTTGTTATTCTGTGTTCTATTTAAGCCGACCAAGCATATTGATTTCTATTCATCTTCTCTATCCCAACTTTTGAGAAAGAGTTGCTCAGTAATTGTTCATCTTCTAGGAAGGCCTTGCATGCTCGGTGGGACTTTAGTCATCTCTATACCCACTGCCTCTTCCATTCTCTCTTTTTTCTTTTTTTCTTTTCTTTCATGTTTTTTGTTTCTTAACTAGCTTTATTCTACCTTCTTCTTTCAATCGTTGATGGTTAGCTTTTTTTCACTGCCCAAAATGTTTTAGTTATATCTAATGGGCATCTGCATCTCTGATTTGTTTTATTTTAGGTCAAGACGATATGTATGGGACGAAAATTGCATCATTTAATAGTACAAAAGCTTACGTTATTAATTTTGTCGCTATTATCTAATTACTACATAATCAAATAGTTCTGGCTTCTTTTCAATTCTTTCCACACTTTCTAAGTTGGCAATACAATGGCATTTTTAGGTTAAATCTATGAGAATCATTGGAAGGAAATGGAGGCAAAGTAACAGATTATACTGGCTCTTGTACAATTTATTAATGTTGCAGATTCATGAACTGTTGATAACTACTTCAGGTGCATGTGTTGATTTAATTTTTGGTCTTGAAATTCTTTTTTGAAAAGGATTGACCTTTTTTATGGGTCTTTAGCTTCTTCAAATGCTTACAACAAATGTTGTATAACCTTGGTTGTGCAAAGTGAATATTTTACTCAGATGTCATAGACAGATTAGTTACTATTTTTCCTGCTCCTTTGATTTGTTTCATCAGCGAGGATAGTTTCCTTCAAATTTGATGCTTATGCCTTTTTTCTTATTTTCACTGCAGATATAATTTGTTGTTGCTCTTTTAAATAAATTTAACAAGCAGAAAGAATTTTCGGTGTTGGCCCTATCTGAGGCAATTTCCCCATATCTATGACACTTGACAATTTTAGCGAATTGGGAACAGACACATTGCAAGTTTGTGACAATTCCAACAAATTAAAATACATTTCATAATTAGAAAACACTTCGTTTTCTATGCCCTTATGATGTTTAATGAAATGTCTTACTCGTCTTATTTGACATTAACTTATGGTCCTATATGTCATATCTTGAGAGTTTTAGTACTTGAGACAATATTTCGTTATGTTGATGTGCTTAATAATAAGAATGTCTTCATCTAGGGTACAAAAGCATTTTGACCCGATTGAAGTGCAATTATAAGGTGAGAACTATACATCAGAACTTGGTAAGCATTTCACACATTTTATCAATGATTACACGTTATGGCATACAAAATGTTAGTCAATGGAGATACCTAAATATGGTTCTGCTCATATTTGAAGCAGTATCCGGGTTGAAGAAAACTGGGCAAAAAGCTTCACATTCTCTACCAATGAAATCGATAATGTACATTAACTTGTAGGAATTTCATAGTGAAATATGTAGTCTTTCAACTACTTATTTAGGCTTCTCCAGAAACAAAACACATGGCAATCTGGATATGAAACGATGTTATGACTAGACGTGAAAAAAAAAGAGAATTGGTGTATGACTCAAGTTGGATGACACTATCAATGTATATTGTAAAACACTTTTAAGTTTATGCATTTATATTTACTTCTCACAAATATATATTAAGTAAAATGATATCTTTCTATCTTCTTTTTGCAGGGCACATGAAAATATTACTTCTAGAAGTGATTCTCTCTGTAAGCTATTATCATGTTTCTTCATTTGTAAGAGTAAATTTTATCATTTCACTAGTATATAATATAATAAATTATGTACCAATATTATTTTGGACATCCATATTCGTAGGGCATACATTGATGGTAGAGGCATGTGGTACTAGAAAGTGCATGTTTTAACTCTTGGTTGTTTATCTGAACTTGAATTTCATATTTAAATTTTATCAAGCCAGGATTAGTAAGATATCTCTATTATTTAAATTGAATTTTCCTTCTTTCGTCAAGTAGACTGGGGCATTAACATCTTGATTTTGTTGTCTAATTTTGTGTCAACTCAGGCTACAAAAAATAATTTTAAACTCTAGAGAAAAAGATACTAATTGATAGTAGTATTTGGATGAATGCATGCTTATGCAATGTCCCTCTCCCTCAATACTATAATGATATCACAGAAGTTAAATGAAATGATAAGGGAAAAAATGACCAAAAAAAACATAGAGAACCAAACAATACATCTAATAAAGTGGGACTATGTCACTTTGGGCAAGAAAATAGTAGGTTTAGGAATAAATATAACAAGTGTTACAAATTGTAGTTTACTCATAAAGTGGTTATGGACATATATTGTGAAATAAGAGGGACTTTGGAGAAGGATAATTACAAAAGTGTAGGGTAAACCAATTTAATGGTGCATGAATACGTTAATGTACGCTTTGTTTCAGGTGATTGAAAAAAAATAGTATTCGAGCACAATAACTAAAGAGGTTACCTACTTTTAGTTCGAGTTCTTATGAAGTTAACTCATTTACCATTCAAAGATGTTTGATATACTTGCCAATTAGTACTTTTGTATCCCTACTCGCTATAATAATTACACCCCGACTGAGGTAAGGTGACAGAATAACAATCAAAGTCTAAAAAAAGAAACAACAAGCAGGATGAACTATGAGAAAGGTTGATTTCATATACTCTTAATTTCAAGTCCTTCATGTACATTTTCATATACTTTTTCAGGCTCTTTAAATTTTGGCCCCTTTTTCTTGAAAATGAATTATAATGTTCTATCATGTGTACTGAAAATGGTACGTGACAGAATATGAAGTTGCATTTTGTATTTAGTAGTTCTTGGATAATTAGTATTGGGATACAAAACTTGAAAACACTTCATCTCTAGATTCAACTTTAACAAGTGATGTAGATATCTTCTGTTATGTTTGTAGTATATAACTTCTATCATATTTATATTAATGACAATTCTACGATTAAGAGGATGATCATAAAATAGGATGACTGTTTAAGGCTGAGAATGATTAGGTAATCTTCACTTTTATTAAGTTACCTAATGGATAGATTTGATTATGAGCTCAAATAAAGATCATTCAATATAACTAACTCTATTTTGAAATTTCCCCTAGCTTGTGGTTCGTTTCCTTAATGAGGTATTATGTTCAATTATTTAACACGCATAATATTCCATGAAGAAGTTTCCACATTTTTGTGATTGTACATATGGAATAGTCTTTACTTTAAAAGTATGTTGTTCAGCTTTTGATTTATTCAATCGAAAAACTCAAGTTAGGAGTAGTAAACTAGATGAAAGGAGAGAAATGCAGTGATAATATGATTTTATCTAGAAATAGACACTCAAAGTATTAATTTTAGATGCAAGGCTAATGGCAAATTAGCTTTGACATATCGTGTACTATATCTTTCCATGTCCTCATTTTTAATTTACTTAAACTAAGATTTATTATCGTTTTATTAGATTCAGAAGATATAATGCCCAAGTACAATAATTTAGATAGCATCAATTGCTGAGTTTAGTGAAATAAACGGCATACTAAAGTATATGATCTTTAATAGGCCAAGAAAAAGAAATCTATCGATAATGTTGCTTCCTCTTAAGGGTAGCCAAAGATAAAATCAATATAATTGAGACAACACATCTAATTTTATTTTTCTCTCTTTTTTATAGACTCATTTTGGTTAATACAAACAGAATTTCAGAGATAAATTCTCCTTCATGCTTACATATTATTTTACGTATCAAAAGAAAAAAGAACTTATGTACCTAAAGATATACCACTCCCTTGCAAATTTATCTGGAATGGATATTTTGGCTCCATTTTTTCTCAGTTTTGCTGAGAGAGGACTGAGCAAATGTGTGCCTTTATAAGGTGTTTTTAGCTTAGTTAAGAACATGTATAAAAAGTCAAGTAGGTAAAAATGAAATTTCACCTCTAAAAGAACTACTTAACTTTCTTCTGTCTAAATATTCTGTTTTTACAATCTTCATATAAATATTCAATAGCTGCAAACACTGAAATTGATATACTTAACATGAACTTTTGTTGGTGTGTGTTCTTTTCAATATTTTCCAGGAACAACAAATGTAGTAATATTTGGGCAAAGAAAAATAGTTGTACAAAGAGTTGGAAGAGTTGACGTCCGATGACTCATCAGATAGTGCAGAAATTGTGACACCGCTAAAATTTGAATGATAGATTGTAAAATCAAAATGTTCCTAACAATATTTTGAGCATTCTCCTTTTCTTTTCTCTCTTCTCAATATTTTGGGGTGCAAGTTGTATGCGTTGAATCAATATTTTAATGTCTTCTTTTGTATTAACTATTTGATATTGTGTATAATCTGCAGATTAAATGAACATTCTAAGTTTCTAACTTAGTAGATAATCCTTCTTACTAATACATACACAAAAAATTAGTTCCTTGTAATTTGTGGTTTACATAATTTTCCGGGACAACTATTATTTATGGGAAATATATTTGTTATGTTGGGTCCGTTCTTAGCACGGTTCAAGCCCCTCTGGTAGTTTGTATACATGATTACGCACTATCGAACACATATATTATATACATTTTATACATGCGTCAACTAATTTTAGTTTAATCATTGAGTGGAGAGTTATTTAGGTTTATGCTTTGAGGATTCTCAAAGCGGTTAATTATTAATGAAATTCATTATCTGCTCTCTGTAAAATACTCGTTTGTCCTAAGGTTTCCAAATACATCATAAGTTAAGTCAGTGATAACAAATAACCAATCCCCAATAGTAATAAAAATTGTATCCCTCTATTTTATTTGTTTTCCCTACATCGCCACACCAAGGAATATGGGGACGTAAAAAAAGAAAGGGGTAGGGTGGGGGGCCATATCAACTTCTTTTGATCTAGAATAATAATAAAAAAAAGATTTAATATTAAAATTTAAATTAATATAAAATAATGTATTTCTTTTAATAACAAAAGGCAAATAATTGAGCCCTTGAATTCCAAATTCATTCATAACTTCTTTTGTTAAAAGATTTAAAATTTCATATACTTTCCCAAGATTCATTTTCCTCTCTATAACTAGTTTAATTTTATTTCTTTAATTGTTATACCCAATGTTTTGTTATCATATTCCAGCAATTCATGTGATTATTTTACTTTCTCTGTTTCTATTTACATGTCATCCTCACGAAAAATAGATTTTCCTTCATACTCTCTCCTCTTACTTTTAATTTTCATGGTTTATTTTTTAGAATCAAACTATAAGAACTTGACTAACATTTTACAATGTAATTTTTTCAACATATTGATATGTAAAAAATGTAATTTGATGTACTTTTCGTATAGTTTTTGTAATGACCTGATTCTTTCGTTAGGGAAAAGACAATGGAGAAAGAGTTGGGTCAGAAAACATTTTCGTAGTAACTTGAAATTTCCCAACCTAGTCCAGATTTGGATGAAATCGCAATCAGTAAAGTATAGGGAAACTGGTAACAATTGTGATTTAATTATGATTTTGATTACATGAGTGGATAGCTAAGACATTAAGGAACCCGTACGACTTTACGGAATCGAATTCGGGAGAGTAGAACTCCCAAAAATGGTCTTAGCATGAACGGGTGGTCTTTGAATATCAAAGGTTGAAGGTGTGTTGTGAAATGGGGCTTGGAATTCAAATTCCAACATTTTGTCTCCATGCATGCCACCGTAGCAGGATGGGTCCCGCCGTAGCGAGACAATCGCGACTTAAATAAGGTAAAACCCCCAAAAATGTTATTTTCTGCAAAAGTTCGTTCTTGAGAGCTAAGAAACGACCTAGGGCTATTTCTTGAAGGTTTTCCACCTCTTCTAGCACTCAAAGTAAGGATTTTACTCCACTAATCCATTTTTCGATCTGTAAAACATGGAATCTTGGGTAATTACTATTGGGGGAGGGTTTTGATTTGAAACTAATGGTGGAAAAAGACCTAAATTGGGTATTAGGTTCTTGGGTTTGGTGTAGGGTTATTGGGTTTGTTATAATTTGGATAATTAGACCTTTATTGTTGATGCTTGCGTATATTAATTGTTTGTAGACCTAGAACAAGTGGAAAGAATCTGGAAAGGAAAGATTCAAGTGCCTTAGGGGATTCAAGCTTGGATTCGAGGTAGGTGATGGTCGTTATTTCATGATTGTGATATATATTTGTTCTTGCTTCATTATAATACGTGTATGTATGTGAATGTTGCATTATTGATCATACTACTTGTAAATGAGATAGATGAATGATGAATGTCATGAATCAAGACTTGATTGTATGATTATGAGAATGTACTTGTGATTGTGATTGTGACTGTGACTTGTTGAATGGATCAGGTGTTGCGTTCTGACACACTAACTTGGATCGGTTGCCACGTTCCAGCATAAACATGGGATCGATTGCCACGTTTCGGCATATACATTGGATCGGGTACCAAGTTCCTGTATGCTAACAGTTTGGGTGTGGGTTCCATGAGAGGACCATTGATTTAACATAATTGTATATCTTGATAAATGTGAAATTGTTCGTTGTTCGTAAATGATATCAATATTTGTGTATATTTGGTGTATGCATGTTATTATATTGTTGTAATGACTTATGTATGTTGCACTTAGTGGGATAGTCATGTGATCCTACCAGTACACTGTGGCTGTGTACTGATACTGCACAATCTCTTTCTTTGTTATGTACATGATATCTTCAAGCGGCTATTGATAGACCTCGCTTAGAAGATTAGTGATCGCCGATCAAATTTAAGAGTGAGCCAGCTCTTCCAGGCTGCCATGAGTTCTCTTTTGTCTATGTACATATTTAGGACTTAGTCTTTTCTAGTTAGTTATTAGTTCATTACCTTGGGGTTGTAACCCTTCTTGTTTAGAGTTTTGGTACATTGACCTTCAGGTTTTAGGCGTATTTTCTGCATTTGCCTAGTTGTTAGATCTTTTGGAAGTTATGGGAACTTCAGTTTTTAGCTATTTAACTTACTTCCGTAACTTAAATGCTTTAGTATTTTTTGATTAAGTTGGTTAACTAATTATTATAAATAGTTCTCCCACCGGAGGGTTAGTGTCGGTGTCAATCACGACGGTGTTGGTCGTGACAAAGTTTGTATCAGAGCTCAAGGTTCGTTGATCTCATTGTACCAAAACGAGTCTAGTAGATTCTTGCATAACGGTACGAAGACGTCCGTACTTTTCTTCGAAAGGCTATAGGACTTCAGGAAAAACTCACTTCTTTCTACTCCTTCGTGCTATGACTTGAATCCAATTGGTATATGGGTGATACAAATTGGTATCTTTTCACCTTCACTCTATGGTCCGAATTAGAACAACAAAAGTGGTAACACCATCACTAGGAAGGGAGGCTGTGTTTAGACTACCGATATATGAATAGGGTTACCATTTATAATAGGTATCCATTGCCTCGAATAGATGACCTTTTTGACCAAATGCAAGGTGCTTCAGTTTTCTCTAACATTGATTTAAGGTCTAGTTACCATCAGTTAAAGGTTGAGGCGATTAAGAATTAGGTTCGACCAAGTTCTATGATTTAAATTATCATTTTTGTGGGGCTCTGTAGCTACTATTGTCGCTTGTGGTATGAGTTGAGTCCAACTGGTATCTCCCAATTCCAATTGGTATCTCAACGAAGTGAACTAGACGTCGTAGTCCCGGCTGAAAGGACACAAACAGGTTAATTGGAACTGACAAGGTTCCAATTGTTATCTGCCTTAGGGGTCGTATAAGGCATAGATGATCAGTAATGGTCGTTTTTGGAACGAACTAATTAAAGAATTTGGATTTGTCTACAAGTTGTAACTGCTTGAGTGTCGTGACACTTGTTATGAAAAGAAAGTCATCAAGATATTAGGTTCAAGGGTCTAGATAAATTATGATGTGGTTCGTAAGCGAGAAATCTGGACGTGCGTTGCGACAAACTGATAACCATGTGAGAGTCTAGGTATATCCTGGTTATATGTGTGTGGTAGTGTTGAAACGAGGTAAAAGGATTCTAAAGTGCGTACTTCGTTGGGTTGACCGGGGGGTAGACAATGATTGTCCTAGCTAAAGGGATTTTCTTAAAATGCCTAGTTATAGCCGGGAAATTTAGGAGAAATATAGAAAAGAGAGGAACCCCAGAAATTATTGGCAGGGTTCTATTTCCGTCAGGACCGCTGGGGCGGGATTTTTCCCCGCCACAGCGAGATTGCCAGTATGGGATTTCTCCCGCCAAAGCGGTACAGGGCGAGACAGAATCTCAACTATGTCTCCCCTGTTTTCCCATAGTCACAATTATGGACCCCGAATCGTACCCGAACTAACCCCCACGACCTAATTTAGTGTTCAGCAGTCAAATATAAGTTATAAAGTGTGTTAAAATTGTGGAGAACCTGAGCATCTGAGGAGGAAATCAGCAAGGCCGTATGGGCCAGGGAAATGGTAATGCGGGTAGAGGAGTTGTGCAGCCAGGCAAGGCGGTTGCCCGTTAAGATACCAGGGCTCAGTTTTATGTTTTCCCGGGTAAGACCGAGTTTGAGGGTGTGATTCAGTGGTCACAAGTGCTACTGTTGTCTGAGCCCGAATAGTTATTGTTTTGTTTGACCCGGGTTCTAAATATGCATGTGTAAGTTCAATTGCCTTGGGATTTGATATGGTTTGTGATATACTTGAGGCCCCCATCCATGTTTCTATCCTAGTTGAAGAGTCAGTCATAGTCACTCATGTGTATCGTGTTGTCCTGTTGTGGTTATGGATTTGTAGATTTGGGTTGATTTGGTTATGTTGGATATGACTGACTTGATATAATCTTAGGCATGACTTGGTTGTTCCCCTATTATACCAGACATAATTGTAATACTAAGTCGGTAACTCTAGAGATCCTCGGTAGGGAAAAATTAGAGTGGGAAGGTGTGTACAAGCCTAAGCTAGCTAAGATCATATCCTCCATTCGGGCTAGGAAACTGGTAGCGCATGGTTGTTTGGCTTATTTGGCTCATGTTTGGGATGTTGAGGTTGAGTCTCCCTCTATTGAGTCTTTTCATGTGGTGTCTGAGTGTAAGGAAGTGTTTCCTAAAGATTTGCATAGTATGCTTCTGGATAGAGCTATAGATTTCTGCATTGACTTCGAAATTGGCACTCGCCCCATTTCCATCCCTCATTATCGTATGGCTCTAGCAGAATTAAGAAAGATTAAGGCTCAAAACCAAGAGTTTCATGAAAAAGAAAGGTTTCATCCGTCCTAGTGCTTCCCCATGGGGTGTTCATGTCTTGTTTGTTAAGAAGATGGATGGTAGTATAAGGACTGGTGATCTTATCTTAAACCATAAAGGAGTAGATTGATACCGAAATGACAAGCTTCTGGATAAACAAAGTTCCATTGAGTATACTGGGGCGAAGGATATTGAAGATTTTAGTAAGAAGGTGCATATAAAAAATTGGGTTAGTCCTCTGAATTTAATGAGTATACCAGAGTTTGAGGTGTCGTGTTGATGAAGGGTTGGCTTCGTAGTGATAGTCAAGGCTGATTGAGCGTAATGGTAAAAAAAGTTCGTGATGGATTGTGATGGGAGGTAACTATATAATAAAATTGTTGGTTAAGCGAATTTTTGTATAGTAATTACGACTTGCGAGTATCTAAGGTTGTGGTTTTCTAATATTTCGTGAGTAATGTGGTTGTATGGAAAGTTTTAAGAGATGGTGGGATACCACTCGAATAGAAATTAAAGAGCTAGAGTCATAATGAAGAAAAATAGTGGGATGTAGTACAACCTTTAGAGAGAGACGAGAGAAAGAATATTTTATTTGATTGCAAAGGCTAAAGAGATATCTGCAGAGGGATAGATAATTGGGTTCAGAGACGCGTGAGTTCATTCGTTTGTTGTGGCTATGGTAATAGTGTCACAAGTCCATCAGATTGGTTAAAAACTATTGGAAAGGACTTGAGAAAGGAGTGCACAGACATTAGCTCGAGTGTGATGATAAGTGCTTTGGTTTTGTTTTTGAGTTTATTAATGAGTACGATGGAACTTTTAGCGAAGGATATTGTCAGATCGATGGAGATACGATCAATGATTAGCTAAGATCCATGAATTCATAAGAATCTTCAAGGTACAAGCTAATGTTGATAGATAAGGGAATTGTGTTATACGGTTGAATTTACAATTCATATTTTCATTAAAAGTCTACATTCGTGGTAATGTATTTTGTTAAGGTATGAATTAGCAAGGTGAGAAATGATTAATTGTATCAGGTATTGAACCTTTGAAAGGACTTACACCTCGGTTGAGTCATAAAGCTTATTACTATTCATTGTTAAGTATCTAAGAAAGGGTTCATTAAAAAGTGTTGGTTTATAATAAGGCAAATAGTTGGAGTGCTTATGGTGGTTGTTAGCATTGTGAGTATGATGAACTAGCTATGCTCTCGTGTGTTTTTAGTTTTTTGGGTGGATCCCTAGTGGTGGATTAGGGGTACCAAATCTTGCGGTGTTCTCTTGGTTGAGTGGGAAGATTGGGAAGATTTGGTTATTTCAAATGACATATTTGGTGTTGTCTTGGAGTTGTTAAATTATTTAGTGGTTCTACATGTGTCACGACCCGAGTCTATACCCTGGATAAATCATGATTGGCGTGTGGGTGAAAAAACCCAACACTATGGAAGCTTACATACCTCTTAGGGATTAAACCCATGGCGAAAATCCGCAACAAGACGCAAGAATCTCGACGAACGCTTGATCCTCTCCTCTTTTCTCCTCTTTTCTCTTCTTGAACTCTCAACTAAAACCCTAGGCGTATTTAAGGATTACAAAACTGAACCTAATAGTATTAGACCCTTAAAACCTTACTAAAAATGAATTAAATCTGATTTGGTAAGGAAAAGACCAAAACACCCCTTACTATGTTTGGCTAACTTTCCTTAACTGGACAACCTAACTTCAAAAGGCCATATCTCACTCATCCAGCCTCGAAACTTAGCAAACTTGGCGGAGTTGGAAAGATATTTCAAAGGTCTTTCCTACGGTATCTTGTAGAACATCTAAATAATCTTGTTCTAGGAGTTATGATCATTTCAAGTTGACCCAAAACTCATAACTTAAGCATAACTTGCAAAATTTCAGATTTTGCTATTTCCAATTTAGCTCTTTTTCGAACTCAAGGACCCGAGTCTATACCCTGGACGTGGCCGGCACTCATGAACCATTGCTAGTCCCCAAGCTAACCCTCATCATGGCTGACTACAAGCGGAAGACTAACTTAAGCATGCAAAAACTTACAACTGAATAAAATTCAATAAACTCAACTTTTCAAAACTTCAACTCAAATGAACAACTTAAAATAAAATAATATATTCAACTCGCCATAAAATATGCAACTTAAGTCTTTAAAATATTTAATAAAATAAATGAATAATACAGAATTCTCAACTATACTGATTATCTATGAAGCCTCTAACTGATAACGATGGAAGTCGGGACAAGACCCACGATATCTTAACTGAACTGAAAAAGTAAATGAAATCCTCCAGAAATAGGGAGGCTCACCATAGTTAACTCGAACGTCCGGATGTATCAATGAAGCTCCTGTTGATGATCCTAAATACCTGTGTCTGCATCATGAGAAGATGCAGGCCAAATGGCTTAGTACGTGGAATGTAGGAGCATGCAAGGGGAATTCTAAAGCATAACATAAGCTTGAAACAACCTGAAGAACTTACCTGGCTCAACTCAACTCAACATAACTGAACTCATTTCAATATAAAGTAGTTTAAAACAAGTGCAATATAAAGAAAAAGGAAAACTGTTTAAAACATGATGTTAACTGATAATCATAATATCATAAAAGACATACCATGCTCCCTCTCAAAGTCTACTAGTGCAATGCTTGAATGAAGTCTCATACCCCCATTCATACTAAGTAGAACCCCTTGAGGAACCATGCAAATACTGTTGTGGGAGTTTCTTTAATCGACAACCATCACATAAGAGCTATTGGGATGATACAACGATTTGCCGCACGCTGCCAACGCATCCTATACCCGGTCAAAGGTGTAGGACCTGAACTTACTAAGTGGATCTACTAGTCTATGCGAAAAGGATTCATCTAAGAAGTATGATCATTTTCTACCCATTATGACTACATGGTTTAAGGGGGGTGATAGTTCTATGAACTCTTCCCCGTCGGTTCTCGATACTACTCTAAAAAATATTACATTATATTAGCTCTTTATGTTAGAAACATACTTCTTTCTTTGATTTGAAATAATTGTTCAAAAACTTAGCTCAAAGGCTATCTTGGAAATCAAGGTTTCCTCTCTTGCTTTATTGTGAAAGGATTTACTCTTTAACTGAAAACTAGCCTAAAGTCTATTTACTGAAAAACTAGCTCAAAGGCTCTTTACTGAAACACTAGCTCAAAGGCTCTTTTACTGAAACACTAGCTCAAAGGCTCTTTTGAAAATCTCAGTTTTCCGTTCTTATTTAAATGTGAAAACATTTTAAACTCTTTTGGGAAGACTGCCACGACCCGGGAGCACCCCCTAGTCGTAACCGGCGTACTCTACCTCGAAGAGGTCTAATACAAGCCTCTTAGCATTCATTCATCGCATAGACACTAAAACCATAAGGAATTTAAAACTTTCTTTACCAAGAAAACATTGCATAAAAAAATAGCAAGCGGAAGACTTTCTAGACTTTATAC